>NQII01006079.1:76481-134379 GCA_002778355.1 Clitarchus hookeri
GAACATTATGCAATAATTTCCGAAAAGGATGGCATGTGGAGTTAAAACACAAGTGACCTTTTTGTTTACACTTCGCTGTACATTGCCAACCTAACGGGAATAACCCAAAATTCCCAGTATGTTACATTTTTAAATCCACAAATGGGGTTATTACCATCCGCATCACATTTTTTTTATGGTTTGCACTTCTTTCTTTAATAATGCATTATGCAGAAACTTGATGTATTTATATTTCATTCTAGTTGTGTTACTAGCATTATAAACCTGATTCAGCTGCACATTCAAAGAGAGTTGCAACATTCCGAATTATACGTGGACTACAAACTATATACAGTTTTTAACCTTTTTTAGGCGTGGAAGCTCTGTCAAAGCTAGTCGGCAGAGTTCAGTTCCCTCCTTTATATGTTGACGGACACATTGACTAACATGCGCGCAGTTAAGTTGGCAGTGCTGCAGGAAAAGTATTTCCATGTTTTAACGTCGTATTGAAGGTTTGGTGTTTACTTTTGTGTGCACCGAATAAGACTTATTTAGTTTTTGTAATTTTAATGTAAAAAGAGTGAGAATTCACATATAACAGAATATTTACGCTTCAAACAGCTGACAGCTTATAAGCGGTAGTGCGTCTCATACAGAGAAAAGCTGTCGCTTCTAGGCAATACGTCACACATACAGGAAAACTTAACCCACCCACTTTTTTTTCAGTCAATTCGTATAGACACGAGCGTTTAATAGTCGATGAGAAAAAAATCAATCTCCTTGAGTTCATAATGATGCAGTGGGCATATGCTGGGTAACGCAAAACAATTTGCTGGTTCGAACGATTCAGATGACAAGAAGATTTCCTTACGCAAATTGCAGGCATACACGCTGAGACGTGAGGATGCAAACCATCAAGCAAATATTCAAAATACTCGCGACTTGTGGAGCAGATTTCTCAGTCGAATTGAAACATGTCCCGCGTTGGAAGGGACAGAATCGTACGCATTACACTGACAACCTACCAGAGGGAAAATTACATCCAGAAATGCCTAGAAAACGACGAGAGGTTCTTAGCTGTGGTTGGAACAAACTGTAAGCTATAAAGTAAGTATGATAAAACTACTGACTTACTTTTAAAGCACAATGATCTAAGCAATGGATCATCTATGGTTAAGTGTAGCCAACTACTTTAGCACATACTGTATATTAGGTTGGAAACGTCAACGAATGTAAAATTGCAATTTTGTGGTGGATTTATCATCGGTAGCAGAATATTAAATAGAAATGCTACGTTAGTCGATGTAACACCACTGTTCCGGAATTTACCAGAATGGGATGTCGTGTTTTCTCGGGGCTTAGTAACAAGCCAGGCCTGGTTCGCCAGTGCCAAGCACTTGCATACAGAGCAACCAACCCCGTTTTCGAAGCAGCATAAAATTAAAACTTTCCGGGAAAAATAAATCTAGAGTTATGGCGAATTACAAGACTACAAGAGCAATAGAAAAATGGCGAGTTGGGCAGAATGGCACCTGGGACCGGAGCTCGGAGATGTTCATGCTCTGTTATTCCGGTCCCCCCGCGGCCATTTTCCCCTCAAATTTCATTTTCTCTCTCAAAATCTACCATTTTCTCTCAAAATTGACTAAATTTTGTTCAAAATTTCCTGTTTTCCCTCATACAGCACCGAACCCCAGTTGCATAAACGATCCCCTGATAGGCACTTTTCGGTCCATCGGAAAGATTTGGGGGGATCGTTCTCGCGAGTTGAGCAGTGGCGGCCATATTGCATATTGGTTTCATAGCCATAGGGTATGCCAAATCGATACACGGGATCCAGGATTGGATCCAGAGCCAACCGTCAGCCATGTTTTGACGTCACCCTCGTTGACCTTGACCTTGACTCTATGACTTTAACCTTGGATGATCTTAAACCCAAAATTCGCGAAATTGTTTTAAAATTCCCAAAACAATTATAAAAAATTCAAAACGCTATTTCAAAAATACAAAAAAAATTATAAAAAATTATTACAAATTTTTACAGACAATTTAAGTTTCGAATGTTTTTTGGCTTAGAGGGGACCAGGGACTGGAACCGACCAGCCGCCATGTTATAACGTCCCCTATCCGCTATGTTGGACCCAGATGGCATTGACCATGACCCTATAACAGTGACCTTAGATGGCCTTAAAAACAAAAACTCGAAAAAAATGGTAAAAAATGAATAAATTCATAACAATCAGCGAGCACATTATGTTAGTGACTACTAACGCCATCTTGGATCCAGGTGACCTTGAATATTGACCTTGACCCGGTAACCTTTGTCTTTAAACCAAACAATTGCCAATAACAGAAAACTTTACTAGGAATTTATAGAGAAATTAATAAATATTATTATCAAAAAATTATTTTTTAATATTATTTCTAAAAATTACATTTTTGGTGGTTCCTCACAGCAACATGTCCAGCAGACGACTGACCTCCCTCTAATCAATCACATTGTAATAACATTCCCCTCCCTTACCAAATTTTCTCATAGGTTAATTAGTCGGCAGGCCTCCGGCCCCCTCACCTTTGCTCATTCTTTAAATGCACTCCACCTGCCAAATTTTTTTTTTTTTCGTTTGTCAATTGTATACATTTTCAACACCTAGGTGGCACTGATGACTCCGACCAACATGCTAGATCTGAGTGACCTTCAACATAACCTCACATCTGTGATCTTGACCCCGTACCCAATAACCTTGGATAACCTTGAATCCAAAAAAAATTCCAAAAACGTTTATGAAATTGAAAATATTCAAAAAAAAAATTTCAAAACATTTTCAAAACTTAGTAAAAGACTTGTTTCTTCATCAATTTTGCGATCAATTTTGCAATATTTCCATAAACCAGCACAGCAATGAGCACCACAATCAGCACCATAGTTAGCACCGCAATCAGCAATCCACACCAATCCACACAAAATCAACACACCAATCCTCAACAATCAACACCAATCCACTCCAATCCACACCAATCCACTCCAATCCACACACTTATCCACACACCGATTCACACCAATTCACACCAATCCTTCGCAATCCGCTCTGCAATCTGCTCCGCAATCCACAGCAATCCATGTCAATCCTTCCATCAATCCCAATCCTTTGATCGATCCTTCGATCAATCCTTCGGTTTGTCCCCCACCCTTATGTATAGAAATTACTTTCTTTCTCCAACTGTCTCCAAATCTGTACATGTCGACGGTATTAATGTTTTGTATGCAGTCAACTATATATGCATTTTTATAGTAAAGTCTTTATCATTCTATATGCAGATATTTCCATTATTAGTCGAGTGATCATAGCACCTCTTAAAAGTTGTGAGGGAAAAAAGGAAACGACACACAAAGATAAAGGAAAATCAATTATTTTCTAACAACTATTTCTTCTTATTTTGTAATTACAATTTCAGAAGAAAGCAGTTCATCACATCATATCCACGATCCTTCAGTTCACTAATGATTGAAGATATCTTGTTAATGTTCATAAGATCCCCGCGTTTTTTTAAGGTAAGTCAAATAGCTGAGTCTATCAACAAGTTAATTTAGGTCTTCGGGAGTAGGTAGCCAGTATTCTCGGCGTCTTCTGCCATCTTCATGTCGCTTGTTGCAGCACATGTGTTGGAGGGGTGTATCAGTGCATCGAGAAAATCGCCATCATCATCTTCAGCACTATCACTGTCTTCATGTCCATTTTTATCAATACTCTCTTCATGGTCATCTTCGCATCATGTTTTATATTCTATATTAAAATTGCTTTTCTTTATAGCATTATTTGTATGCTCGTCAGTATTTAGAGCCAACGACAGTTTATTTTTAAGTTCGCTGACTTCACGCGAAAGTCTTGCAAGTGTTCATTCCACACAAACTGACTCCACTACACTAATTCCGTCTTTAGCATTAACTGTCTCATCATAATCGCCTGTCGAATCAGTACCCATCGATGCAGCAAGAGGTATTGCCGGCAACACTTGCTCTCCCAGTTGACGAATCCTTGCAGATCTCGGTATGTTCTTTCAATGTATCTTCTTGCACAAACTCCATAGGACCAATGTCATAATGCTTCATCGCGCGAAAAGGACTCTTTGTACAGACCACTCTCTCATGCAGTCGATCATTTTTACCATAGGCGAAAACTCGAACGCAGAATCCGCACTGGCAACAACCAGTTTATAAAAGTTTTTGGAATTTATTTTTGGGTTCAAGGTTATCCAAAGTCATGGGCATGGGATTAAGGTCACAGATGTGAGGTCAAGGTGAAGGTCACCCAGATTTTACATGATTGTATGAGTCATCAGTGCCACCCAGGTGTTGAAAATTTAAACAAATGACAAACAAAAAAACCCGATATGGTGGTTGGAGTACATTCGACATAGTGAGCAAAGGTAAGAGAGGTGGAGGCCTCCGACTAATTAACCAATATGAAACATTGGTAGAGGATGGCAATGTTAATACAACGTGATTGATTGGGAAGGGGGTCAGTCGTCTGCAGGACATGTTCCTTAGGGATGTTTTGGGATTTTGACGATTTTTGGGTTTAGGGTAAAAGGTCACCGGGTCAAGGTCAAAGGTCAGGGTCATCTGGATTCAATATGTCGGTAGTAGTCAGCAACATAATTTGCTCGCTGACTTTTATGAATTTATTCCATTTTGAATTATTTTTTTCTAGTTTTAGTTTTTAAGGTGATCTAAGGTCAAGGTTATAGGGTCAAGGTCACCTGGGTCAGTCAGTCATGGCGTTTGGATGACGTCTTGACATGGCGGTTGGACGGTTCTAGTCCCTCGTCCCCTCTAAGCTAAAACATTCGAAACTTTAATTTTATAAAAATTTTAATAAATGTTTAATAAAAAATTTTATATTTTTAAAATAATGTTTAGCAGTTGTTATATTTTTCTGAGAATTTTTAAAACAATTTTGCAATTTTTGGGTTTAAGGTCATCCAAGGTCATGGTTATAGTGTCAAGGTCAAAGGTAAAGGTCACCAACATCCAACATGGCGGCCGGGTGACGTCACAACATGGCTGACGGTCAACTCCGGCTCCGTTCCCGGATCCCGTGTATAACCTATACCTACAAAGCTAATAGGGCCGCCACTGCTCTGCCCTCAAAAATGATTCCCCCAAATCCTTCCGATGAATCTAAAAGTGCCTTTTGGGGGATCGTTTGTGCAATTGGGAAGGGGGGGGATCAATGCTTCTATAGGAGGAAATGGGAAATTTTGAGGGGGGAAAAGGAAGTTTTTAGAGAAAAAGAGACGTTTTGAGGGAAATTGAGTCCATTTTTAGGGAAAATTGTTGATTTGAGGGATGAAGGGGAAATTTTGAGGGAGAAATAGCGACCTGGGGACCGGAATGACAGAGCACTAACAGCTCCGAGCTCTAGTCACAGGTACCGTTGTGCCCAACTCGCCATGTTTCTACTACTTACGAGGGTCCTTCGTTTTCCTCGGATACTTGTTTTTAACAACGACACTTCAAGAAAAATAATGAGCGGCTTTAAATCGAAGGAGTTTTGGAAGTAGGTTCACAGACGAACACGGGGATGGGAAATCGTTATCGGCGCGGAAAAAAAACAGGACTTAATTAATTAGTTGCGACAATCTGCGAAGCTGCAGAGAAGTTCCGCCCAGATATAACAAGTATTTTTGCATCGGCGTGGAGTAATTAGCGCCGAGAAAGCTGTTTTTCCACTTCCTTCGCCGAAGAAAAAGGCGACCAGATCACCAGTAGTTCCACCACTATTTCACAGTAAGTAAATACACTGTGTCTTTAAAGTCATGGTGGAGTTTGTATTATCTTAATAAAATATGGCGAACACGTGAAAAAATTTATCAAATGAAATATGAAATCTGTAAATATTTTCCGCAAGAGTTTATAGAACTGAAACAATTCTTCACTGAGTTATATTCCTTCTGTATAACACAAAACTATTAATTGTTATCCGTTTTTATATCTGCTTCCTATAAGTTCACACACTCACTGCCATAAAAAATTCTGCAGCCTGCTAAAATAATTTGGAATTTTATAAAGTTGGTAAATAAGTACATCGATCGAAGAACCGACAGCAAATTAAGTGAGATGACACGTAAATACTTGTACTGTATGATTAGTGTGCAATAGGCAAGCCGATAAGACGCAGTAGGCAGCCGTACAAGCACCTCACGGAGTTCGAGAGAGGATTGATAAAAACCAGTGAGAGACATGGTCGACTAAATGTCAAATTGCTCATCTTTTGGACTGTTTCAGGCCTCGCATTCAGATCGTGTTGGGAGCGATGGACATGCGATATACCCATATATGGCGTAACGGTTCTGGACGAAGCCCGACAGACTTCAGAGAGCCGTTTGATTGTCTGACAGGCTTGAACAGCGCCAACGGTTTCCTTGTCAACCATCTAAAGACATGTGGCAGCTTCACTAGAGCACCTTACATCTACCAGAAGTAGTTCCAGACGCCTAGCACAGACACATAAGCGATACCGACGATCTTCGAGAGAGACAGAGTTGAACGCCATTTCGAATTTACAATTGATTTGCCGTTACTTATGTTTGAGATAAATTTTTGAAACTGTGACTTGGTTAATGCATAGGAGATTACTTAGTTATATTTTACAGACATTTATCCTTCCTGACTTTTTGCAGTAGTCCATTCGCCGTTACTTCCAACTTTTCTGAAGCCCTGCTAAGGTTCTACTTTCAGGCTATTCATCCGCCTCATGCAAACAAATTCTTAACCGCGTCTAGAAAGTACACCAAAGTGACAACGCACTGCATTCGTGAGCACACAGTGTGATAATATTTTGCATAAATCTATTTCATACTAGGTGTTACTGACAGTTTTTTCTCCATATTTGTAGGATTAATATACATAATTTAAATAAAAGTTAAATATAACCAAATATTAGGTATTTTTATGTTAACACAAGTATAAAACGCTTGTGATATGTTTAGAAAACAGCCAAGCACTTCAAACATAGGGGGATTTTTCAAAGGTTTGATTAAAAAAGTGTAAAGAATCGACGAATATACTATACTATCGCATCTGTAGTCATTCTCAGAAGTTAGTCAATGAAATGATTCACTTTTATTCCACTTGGTAAATAAATAAAAGTACTCCATTGATACTGCAGTTATTCAATCATCGGAGTGACATATTATGCCTTGTCAAAGAAGACATTTTCCATTAATGAATGTTTAATACATTTCATGCCTGAAAAATTGGTAACACCAGAGTGTCTTCTATCTCCCTCTTGAGTGTGCAGCCATTAACAACTCAAAATCGTTACCTTCGTTTACTGTGTTGTCAGCAAAGAATAACAAATAATGCTAGGGAGTGATGACACACGGTCTTATTGAAGAATAATGTTATTCTTTGGTAACGCATAACCAAATGCCAGTGTTCGGAGAATCACGGGTAAGCATTGCAAACCCTGTCTCGTTTTGCAGCAGTACACGACTTCACTACTGGCGTTGATGGTCTGGGGAGTTATCACAAGTCATCGTCGTTTGCTAATGGTAGTGATAGGATGATCACTTAGGGCCCAGCCCGGCTGATGCACGAAGTATGGTTAAAAAACAGTTGGATATTTCGTAGTGGTGCCTGAACACGAATCGCATTTAAGCAACATTTCACGCCCAAAGACAATTTTCAAGTTTTCATTTCTTCTAGAACGGGGCCGCAGTGGTGTAGTGGCTAGAATACTCGCCTCCCACCTAGGCGAACCTGGTTCGATTCCCGGTGGGGTCGCCCACGGATTTTTGCACGTGGGAATCGTGCCGAACGATGCCGCTGGTCAACGGCTTTTATCGGAGGGTGAACGCTCAAAGTCACGTTCACAAGAGTAGCCAATGGAAAGACTGCATTCCAGTTGAGCGCCTTCCGCGAAGAGGCGATCAGGCAAGTGGTGAGATAGCAGCAGTCGGCCTTAGAGTTCACGCGTTCTGAGGCCTCGAATGGGCAAACTACCCCCAGGCAGGCCGAACCCTTAAATGCACAGGGCGAGGCTGAAGACATCCTGCCGCTCCACGTATTAACTTTTCTGATCAAATGCATAGGAGCACATTTCCAACAAAATAACGTCCACCAGCACGTATCGCTGTTTCCGCAGAAGTGTTTACATAATGTTCAAGCACTTCCGTGCCGTTCACATCCGCATGAACTGTCGCTCGTCGAACATCTAGAACAAGATAATACTCCAAACTCCTTTCTGCCTAAGTTTTCATGATTTGGAACATTATTTGCAAAACGTGTAGGTATAAATCTGCCGCGGTAAAATGTACGTCGTTCGTTTGATTACGTGACCCGTCGTATAGACGCACGTGTCCACACACTAGGTATTCATATGAAGTACTGAAGATGCCGTTATTGTGTCCCGTAGTTGGGTGGAACATTGTCCTCGTGCAACGGTATCGTCAAATAAAATTTATTTCAAATATAATATTCCATGCTTGGTACTCAACTTTTAAGGAAAAAAGTGTATCTTACACATTTTGAAGTTTTCTCGTGTAAATTACTTTAATGCGAATAAATATGGCATACGACCTAAGCCATAGCTACCCTAGTTCAATTTAACTGCACTGTCTTTCACTCTGTTTGAGTTTCGTCATGCTAATGGATTTTATTGTATTGTAATTCCCAAGATCTTAAAGCAGCCATAGCGAAGGAACATAAAATTTTCTTATGCTGACATTTGTTTCAAACGTAGTATTAAATTTGAACACGAAGGAAGTTCCCAGTGACGCTAGAAGTTTTGTATTTTCGAAAATATGTGTACGTTTGGAATTACTCTGCCCCATCTATAGAGTCAGTGATTTTTAATAAAACATGAATTACACAACAGCGTTCTGAATTATAACCTGTCCCGAAATTTTTTCGGTAAATATTACTGTTGGTTAATTCGTTTCGAGCAATTTTCTTAAGCAATGATTCCGCTAATAATTACCCAAGCTATAGCTTGTCAACTTAAATTGCCCAAAATCAAAGCAAGTTTATTAATTAGGGTGTACAATATCTAGTTTATATTACTATAAATTGAACGTATTTTCATATGTTTATAGCCTTAGCATGTAATAAGCGTTTCTCGGCATTCCTACAACTGGTTTCGTGTTGTGGAACAGGCATGTGCCACTGGCAATTAAATCGCCTGCAGGGTATGCAACACGTACGGCGCATTACATTCCTCTTCTCCTCTATGTGCAAGCCCCAGCGCAGTCTTTCCGTCGACATTTCGCCCCATTTGAGTTTTCCAGCGGGGACACTACAATCAACTGGAGAAAAGACCAGAAGAAAAAAATAGTTGTACAGAACTTCTTACACCTCTTTGAGAATCGTGTATCGTGATTTTCATACCAAACAATAGTTGGTAAACAACGGGTTTTAGCAATCTGTACTATAAAATAAAAAGGTATTTAATAGAACAATAATTATACCGACACTTGAATACTTCGAGGTAGCACGTCTTAAAAATATTTAACTAGTTCTAAGGAAACAGTGTTTTATTTATTGCAATTCTGCACGGTGTTTGTCTGCGTAAACAGATTGCTACCTTAAAACGAGTCGTTTGTGGTCGTGCAAGGACTAGGAGTTTTTTTTTACCAACTGGCATGTGTAAAACTAGTCCACAAATTTTTCAGCAGTAACATTTAAATACACTGGGGAGCCAAAAAAACTGGTATAGGCGTGCATATGAAATTAACAGAGGTATGGAACCAATCGGAGTAACGCAATGCGGTCGGCAGCGCCTATATAAGACAACAAGCGTCTGGCAAAGTTGCTAGATCGGTTACTGCTACTACAATGGCAGGTTATCAAGATTTAAATGAGTTTGAACGTGGTGTTATAGTCGGCGCACGAGAGACGAGACATAGCATCTTCAGAAGAAGCCCTTAAAATGTGGATTTTCGCGTACGACCATTTCACTAGTGTACCGTGAATATCGGGAATCCGGTAAAACATCAAATCTTCGACATCGCTGGGTCCGGAAAAATATCGTGAACGAACGGGAAAAACGATGACTGACGAAAATCATTAAACGTGACAGACGTGCAACCCTTTCTCAAATTGGTGCAGATTTCAATGCTGGGGCATCAACAAATGCCAGCGTGCGAACTATTCAACGGACCATCATTGATATGGGCTTTCGGAGCCGAAGGACCACTCGTGTACCGTTGTTGACTGCACGACACAAAGCTGTACGCCTCGCCAGGGCCCACCAACACCGCCATTGGACTGTTGATGACTGGAAACACGTGGCCTGGTCTGACGAGTCTCGTTTCCAATTGTATCGAGCGGATGGACGTGTACGGGTATGGAGACATCCTCATGAATCCATGGGCCCTACATGTCAACAGGGGACTGTTCAAGCTGGTGGAGGCTCTGTCATGGTATGGGGCGTGTGCAGTTGGCGTGAAATGGGACCCGTGATACGTTTAGATACGACTCTGACAGGTGACAGATACGTAAGCATCCTGTCCGATCACCTGCACCCATTCATGTCCATTGTGCATTCCGACGGACTTGGACAATTCCAGCAGGACAATGCGACACCCCACACGTCGAGAGTTGCTACCGAGTGACTCCAGGAACACTCTTCTGACTTTAGACACTTCCGTTGGCCACCTAAATCACCAGACATGAACTTTATTGAGCATATCTGCGATGTCTTGCAACGTGCTGTTCAGAAGAGATCTCCACCGCTTCGCACTCCTATGGATTTGTGGACTGCCCTGCAGGATTCATGGTGTTAATTGCCTCCTGCATGCCTTCAGACATTAGTCTAGTCCGTGCGACGTCGTCTTGTGGCACTTCTGCGTGCTCGCGGGGGCCCTACACGATATTAGGCAGGTGTACCAGCTTTTTTTGGCTCTTCAGTGTAGTAATGCCATTAGTTAATGTCATATCCGCAGCATTGGTATTTCCGTTTAAGACTGTCATTTGCAAAACAAATAATTTTAATGGCTTGTTTAATAGTTAAATTTCGCTAAAAATTAAATAAAACCTTGATTTTTGTTCTCTACGCTGAAGGGTTATATAAACAAAGCTCCAAATGAATGACATCAGTGCTAATTACGTGTTACTATACCAATTCTCCATAATAAATCTGCACGTTGTATCAGAAGAGAGACCACGCCATTTTTTTAAACATGTTTTCACTCATAACCCCTTCGTTCAACTTGATTCCCCAATTACATTGTATATTATCCTTTATTCCCTTTCCATGCTGAATAGATATTTTCAGAATAAGTTTAGCTTCACGTTGCACATAATGCACTGACCTCACCACACGTACACAAATTACATCTCATTTGAATTCAGTTGGTTTTCCACAATATTTCTGTTTGCTTCAGTGTGAAAATGTCTAAAATATTGTATTTTAATGGGTCAATTTGCAAATTCTCGATTTAGCACGTACCATTTAAAACAGAGCTGGCAGTCAGGTGTTCTTTACATTTGCTATCTTTTCAAGTAACTCACAAACAAGTAAAACTAACCAACTACCCATGTAAATAACACACATGCCACCATCGACAAGGCAATTATGACAAAGATTTCGACAGAATATAAACTTGAATTTAATAGTAATCATAATATATGAGTTGCCGGGAGAATCAAATCCTTAACACGTTTCGTTGTATATATCATTGAATACAACAATTCCGGTGCTAGAAATTTAAGCTTAACAGCCCTGAGATATAATAAAATAAGGAAATTTTACTGACAAAAACCTGTATATTTGCGACTTTGTCCCTAAAGTTTTTTCTTTGGTAGCACAGTTCTGTAGATAATAATGGAGTTGCATCAGCATGTTCCTCTATGGACGGCTAATATGGACACGTGAGTGATCCACCCAAGATATCGTGGTTAGTCCCTAGCCTCCCATTTCTGTCAATCCGGTTCCCATCCCGCAAGTATTTTGAATGGGAATACTCGGGTGAGTGGTGTCACGAGCACATGTAAGGAACATGTAGGGAACAGCAGTTTAACATAAGGTGTTCCCATGTTTAACTGAAGGTNCACGAGCACATGTAAGGAACATGTAGGGAACAGCAGTTTAACATAAGGTGTTCCCATGTTTAACTGAAGGTGTTCCCATGTTTAACTGAAGGTGTTCTCATGTTTAACTGAAGGCGTTCCCTTGTTTAACTGCAGGTGTTCCCGTGTTTAAATGCAAGCGTTCCCATTATTAACTGAAGGTGTTCCAGTGTTTAACTGAAGGTGTTCTCATATTAACTGAAGGCGTTCCCTTGTTTAACGGCAGGTGTTCCCGTTTTTAAATGCAGGCGTTCCCATTATTAACAGAAGGTGTTCCCGTTTTTTTAATGAAGGCGTTAGCTGGTTTAACTGAAGGCGTTTCCTTTTTTTAACTGATGGTGTTCCCGTGTTTAACTGAAGGTGTTCTCGTGTTTAACAGTAGGTGTTCCCGTGTTTAACTTAAGGAGTTCCCATGTTAAACTGAATATGGTCCCTTGTTTAACTGAAGGTTTTCCCGTGTCTTACCCAAAACCATTCTACCGTTTGTCGGCTCACGCATCATCTCAGCTTGTGCGCCTTGCAGGATGGTTGGAAATGACAGGTCTGATCTTCACACACGATAGTAACCTGATAAAACTAATTTAGCGCCACCATTTGTTCGCTCATGTTAAGCACTTCACGAGGAAAAGTCACTAACATTTTAATTCGATACGCTTGGTAAAATCTACTCACGCTAGTTCGCAGTTGACTGCACATTTTTAAATCCCACCTTTGAAAGAATCGCTGTTAATAGCTATATTAGTTTTAAGTAACGATGGCAGGGACTTAAAGGAGGCAGACGTCACACTGAACTTCGGTCTCTTTTAGAAAATTGTGACGTACTGATGACGTAGATCGATGGTGAAACTCAGACTGCCCTCAGCAGGACTGAGGGAAAGTATTTCTGTGTCNTGACGTACTGATGACGTAGATCGATGGTGAAACTCAGACTGCCCTCAGCAGGACTGAGGGAAAGTATTTCTGTGTCTTAACGTTGAATGAAAAGCGTTAGGGAAACATTTGTGAACAATGAAATGTATTATTTTGCTTTCTGTTTTCTTAATCCGCATGAGTGTAGGAATTAGCAAATTTGTAAAATATTTTCTTTTCTAATAATTTAACAATATCATTTGATCGACAAATGAATAAGTGATCAGGCTGTTGTTAATGTTAACTGCACATATGGTGGAAGAATACATANTATCATTTGATCGACAAATGAATAAGTGATCAGGCTGTTGTTAATGTTAACTGCACATATGGTGGAAGAATACATAATGTGCATACAAGTAGATCTTAAGTAGGGTTTTTAAAAGTGCTCAGTTTACCGTGAACAGCCAATAGGCCTTTTAATTTTCTCTTAATTTATCTGATTTACCTAAACAGCATGCGGAAAAAAAATGTTTTTATTAGCAACTGAACTTGTTTAAAAATCATGCTTGAATTCCTATTTTGTGTGGTTGTGTATCATTTCGCCTTGTTAAAAAATGTAGTGACATCTTGAAAACGCTACATCCGTGAACGTAATATTGTAACTTCGATTCCCACTCCAATTTATGTATAAAATAAAATGAGGCCAGTTAAATTTGCTACTAATTCCAAACTACACTTTTAATAAGAAGTTAATACAATCCCCTTCGTTACCAACATTACTGTCAGTACTGTATGTAGTAAGCCTCAAAGTCAGAATATTTGTATTTAGAGGTAGTTTTTTTGTAAGGTTGAATATGAAAGTGTGCCAGCATCACTATCGCAGAAGGTTATCACGGCCAAAGGCTGCCAGTAGATAGGTGTAGCGTGGTGAGGTGCCATTGAGCGGTCGTGTTTGCCTGCAGTTATATAACAACTGCCGTGCTGTCACCTCGCCACTGTTTGTCCTCAACACAACTCGCTTCTCTATCTGAGAGAGAGAGAGAGAGAGAGCCTCTCTCACTCACCCCCTCTCTCACCAACCCCCTCTCGGCATCCTCCCCCCTCCCTTGACTGTGCTACATTTCAAATATGCGAACCAACCGGATACATGGGAACCTATGGTAGAGGTATGCATTGGACTTGAGGCACGTTCAATAAATTTATAGGGTCACTGCTAAAATTCCTTACGTTCTACGATCACGATAAACCCCTGCGCGCTATTCAGTGGCATACGTGCAGAGGCGATAACTTATCACTTACGCCAGTGGCCTAACGTTAATAATATTTCGTAATCAATGACATGGCATTGTGTCCTAACAAATAAATTAAATACACCTGAAAGGAGAGCACTGCCACCAAGGCCTTCTCTTTCTAATGGTCGCGGGCATATATACCGAGTTTCTGTGGTAAAAAGAGACCTCTTTGAAAGATGAAACCCTACAATATAAATATGCTTTCTGCTCCCTCATTGCAGAGACAAGCACGGGAGATCGTTTACAATGTTGCAGCGCAATTCAGTTAAGAAAATAAGTCGTTTGAATGTACGTACAATGTAATTGAAGCAACGAGTGCTGCAACAGAAAATTCAGAAACAATTCTCAAACGAATTTGGCAGAGTGTGAAGTAAACAGCTAAACCCGTCTGTTTCCAATAACTAAATGTAAGAAAACGGCACAAGAAATTAATTGTAGTCGATTTTGCATGTGGTATTGTACGGAGAAAAATACACAAGTTTTGCGCGGTGAGAAAAAATTCATACCCTTGTTCCAAGTTTTACAGTGTATGTTCATATTTGTCTACTATTTGTAGTGGCAAAATTTTTATGTGAGGCGTGATTCTGTTTGTTTAAACGTTTGTATTTTACTTCAGGGTTTTGCTATTTTAGTGGGTTCATAAACCCTACTAGAGTACCATCTCGACACTTGCTTTCGTTCGCTTCTCTACACATTTGGCTCGAACAAATCACTAGTTAGTTACGTAAACTTGCAGGTGTCTGTACATTTCTATGCTCGTCTGAAAGCCGTTTATATACCGATTTGTGACACAAACAGCGAATTAAGACATTAACGTTTAACTTCACTCTTCCAGTCTTCTATTGCCACTATAAGTAAAGGACAACCCGTTGTAGATATGCTGACTAGAAATTACAATGTTTGAAAGTGTAGGAAGGTGTACGTGATGAACGCCTCATGAAATAAAAATGCGCGGAATTCCACTTTTGCTTGTGTAATGCGGGCTGGAACGCCGAGAAGCGGTCTCCCACACCTCCATCCGGGCCGAGGTAGGGGAATGTCGCCGTTGTGCAGAAGGAAAACCTATAACCCCAAATCCTGTCCACGTCATATATGATGGTCGTATTGGCAGAAAAGCAGTTCCACGTCGACACGTACAGACTGGTTTCGCGTGGCCAGCGTGATCACTCTATCCCACATTCGCTCTACGGTACTGACTACACGTCACAGTATCTCGGCAAACGTTAATTACAGCACCCGCGATCATATGAACTATTTTCTTAGAATCACTCGTAAAATCTGCCTCCCGAATACTGCACGGTCCGACACGAGTGAGTTGTGTGGAAGTTCAAACCACCCACTTGTTAAAGAAGCAATTATATTTTTTTCTTCGGTACAGTCCATTCACGGTTATTTCCAACTTTTCTGAAGCCCTGCTTAAGATCTACTTCCAGGATATTCCTCCACCTCATGCAAAACAAGCTTAATCGAGTCTAGAAAATTACGTCTACATCTGTGCGCATTCACTTTAATAATATATTGCATACGAACTATTTCTTACTAGGTATCGCCAGCACACCTATTATCTCGCTATTTTTTATTCATGTTGAATCTAAATTAAATACTGTAATTTATAGATAAAGCTTGAGTTCAATTTATCCAAAAAATAACGATTTTTACGTTGTAACAAGCATGAAGCACTTGTGTTACATGAAATATTCAGGAAATAACCTAACACGTCCCGCATGGGGTGATTTTTCAAAGTTGGATTCAAGTAGTGTGAAGAAACCGCGAACAGGCTATAGCCGCGGTGGTGTAGTAGTCAGACTTCTGACCTCCCACCAAGGCGAACCAGGTTCCATTCCCCGCGGGACCACCCGGATTTTCGCAAGAGGAAAACGTGGCGGACGTTGCCGTTGACCGGGTTTTCTCGAGACATCCACGTTTTCCCCACCCTTGCATTCCACCGCCGCTCCAACTTCACCTCATTTCACCCTCATCGGCACTCAAGATCTGGCTGTAAAGTACCAACCAAACCCCTACCATCTCAACATTTTTCATTTTCGTGATTTCACCACTAACACCTTGTAGTGCCAGGAAATGAAGAATATTAACCGAACGATAGTTTTGATATTCGGTAGAACAAAATTCACTGACGTTTCTTTCACAACTTCCTACAAACGCACAGAAGATAATGCAATGAAAATTATTTTTTAGGCTGTTCAGGGTAAAGTGAGCACTTTTGAAATCAACCTTTGAAAAATGTCACTGACCCAACCGTCCGCGCATTGTGACGGGTACACGACTGGCATGCCCCCAGTTAAGTTGGTAACGACGGAGGGAAAGTAGTCCCATGTTATAACGTTGAATTAAAAGTTTTACAGAAACATTTGTAAATACTTGAAATTATTTCTTTTGTTGTCCTTTTTATATGCCTGTAAGTGTACGATTTAGCAGATTTGTTAAATATTCACTTTAATAATTTTTTCACAGTTTCACTTGACCGAAGTATGACTAAAGTGATCAAGCTCATGGCTAGGTTAAGTTTACATATGGCGGAAGAATACACAGTGTGCATACNCGAAGTATGACTAAAGTGATCAAGCTCATGGCTAGGTTAAGTTTACATATGGCGGAAGAATACACAGTGTGCATACTAAGCAGGTCTTTCAAAAGTGCTCAGTTTACAGTCTACAAACGTGGTTTTGTCTAGTATTACGTAAAGGTTTACAAGCAAAGGTGGTACTTATTTATATTTTATCGCAATATTTCATGTACACTTACAGCAGTATTTTTTGTTGTAGAAGTGTTAGTGGCATATCAGTGATTAGTGAAAGTTTACAAATTTGGCCCTACTTAACATGACAGCATTTTTTCTAGAACCTTANAGTGGCATATCAGTGATTAGTGAAAGTTTACAAATTTGGCCCTACTTAACATGACAGCATTTTTTCTAGAACCTTAAGATGGACTCACAGCCATCCGTCGCATCCGTCAGTCGCCCGTCTGCCCGGCGGTCACGTGATCTTCAACCAATAGTAGGGCAACTTTTTCTTCTGTCCGTCAATCCGTCAAATATTTTTCAAACTTTAACTTTCGCCAGGCGGTCGGATCGGCCACCGCCTTCTGACGACATTCCGTAGAAGCGAATGTGCACTTCGAAATAACACGCAAGGCGGTGGATATATGTTTATTTATCTTTTGTGGTAAATTCAGGAATTTTAAATGTATATAATAATTCAGTATAAATTCTTATCACGTAAAAAAAATATTCCACCAAAATGTTTTTTTCTATTGAAAATGTATTTCCAACCAAAATATACCTCTAACTAAAAAAAATAGATCACGATGTTAAGTTGTCACGCTGAAATGTTGCCGTGCGTAGAAGGCTTGACGGATGGCGGATTATTGTAAATCGCTTTCAACCGACGGATGTAAACACGGGCGGATGACTGACTGACGGGCGACGGCTGTTTGTGAGTCCAGCTTTAACTGACACGTATGATTTTTAGTATAAAATTTGTGTTGTAAAATTTGAATACGGTGTTTTTAAAAGTTAATACAGACATCCCAGCTTTTCAATTTGGTTGGCGCATATTTCCTCGCCAGTTTGAACCCGCCATTCCCGTCGCCAGTACGCGGGTCCAGGCGTGCGCGACTCGAGGGCGGGGGAACCCCTGATATGATAGCGGCGGCAGTGAGTGGTGTGCCCGCGGTACGGGAGGATCTCTCCGGCGTCTCTGTAACGAGCGATTATGGAAGACGCACACTTCGCCTGACAAACATCCCCGAGGCTCGGGTCTCCCCAGCAGCGGCATTTCAATAATATGCCAACACGTTGTTGAAGGCACCCCTCGGTTACCCTCCACCATTCCTCATAGTACCTCCTTAAGAGGAGTCCACGGCTGCGCGTCCAAGGTCGAGAGGCGAGGGAGCGATACGGGCGACAATAACACGCACGCCTAGTGCCTCATCGCTCCTACGTGCAGTGTGTCCGTCGTGGTCCTGCACTGTGCAAGTTACGTCTCTAACAGTGGCACTTTATTAAACGCGATGAAAGCCCACAGATTAAACCTCGTCCGTAATGTTTGTACTTTTCTCCTGCCGCTTGAGGAAACTGCATAGGCGCGCTTTAAAAATTCGATATTTGACCATTTACACTATTTATTTCTCCATGAATATACCTAATATGATAAAAATTAAAACATATAGTCTTAGATGATTGTTTCCTTTTTTTTTTTTTTTTTTTTTTTTTTTACCTTTCCTGGAAAAAAGTCGTATTTCCAGAACATTATCTACCGAGATACACGAATACGCGCAAACAACGATTTCACAGAAAATGTGCAATTTTGGACTCCACTTAAGCGATGGCGTAGTAATTACATATGTCCCACGCGTCGCCTGTGCTACTTACAATATTCAGGAATGTTCGTGGTACTGCAAATATCCGTCTCAGCCATTTTCACTTCGTAAAATACACTTAACAAATCAGTAGTGCAGAGTTGAGAGGTTTGGGCGGCTCATAATATCGTTGTCTTGAGAGCCGATGAGGGTGAAGAGAGGAGAGTACGGAGCAGCGCCAGAATTCAAGAGCGAAGAGAACGGAATATCCTCGAGAAAACCCTCCGACCAGTTGGCATCGTCCGGCACGACTCCCGTGTTCGAAGAGAACATAACAGAAACTGACGATTTCTCGTGTAACGTTACTTATGGGTTCTGCTCTACGGAATTTTATTGTGAGCTAAGAACGAAATTGACGTCTGTAATGTTTTATGTATGCGGACTAATATTTTATAATTACATCGTAATTATTGGTGGCAAATTAAGCAATTAAATCGTGCCCAACTTCTATTTTTTTTAACAAAGAAAAATGATTACTCTTACGAATTTTTAAAAATGTGAAGAAAAAAAAAGTCACTCCAGCGTTTCAAGAACTCTCACTTCGCAGAAATATCTCTGTAAAAGTTACTTGTTGGGTTTTGTTCTTGTAGCCCAGGTTTTTTTTAGCGATGCAAAGAATAACTACAGCAAAACCCGTAATTATCTCTGAGAATAGAGCTAGAGGTAAAGACTAGAGATGCCTTCAACTCCTTTAATGTTTCTGTAGAGGAACTATCACAGCACGACGTTTCAGATAATTATCTTGTGAGCGAAATAAGACGGGGCTGGAGCAGTGACGAAATGCGATGGCAACGGAGGGGGAAACTGGAGCACCTCTAGGAAGCCCGTCGGAAAGTGGCAACGTCTGCCATGTTTCCAGTATGCCAATAGTCCAGCGTGTCACCGAGGGACATTAAATAGCGACATTATCATGTTGTGGCATAACACGATCATGGTATAATGCACGTAACAATACATTAATTTGTTTGTCCTAACTGGAGTTATCGTTCATCGTAAATATTCTCAAGAAATTCGTTTTAAGCTGGTTCCACAATACAGCAATGCGTTGCGTTGCGTTGAGCTGCAGCCAATCAGGACGAAGCAGTGCGTCGACGACGAGTGCGTTGCACGACATTCTTGCGTTGCGATTGTCGGCGATAGCCTGCGACGGAAAAGAAGAAGAGCAAATATTTGTGTACGTGGAGGATAAGAAGAACTGCTACTTTTTTAACATGTTGAAGACGAGACGTGCGTTTATGCCTTGTAGACCTACTTATGCAAAACACATGAGTGTGACGCCGTCAACGTTTTTCTTATGTCTTTTGTTACATTCGTAGGGTCTGAAAAAAGAATTTTTCCCTGTCTAAGCCAGTTGTTACAAGATACATAAAGCGAAAACCGTGGAGTCACCCCACTGTAAAATAAACTCTATTCTCTCTGGTGGGAGGCCAGACTACTCGACGACGCACGAGGTGAACAGACGGAGCAAGTTCGCCTTCGACGTGTTAACTTCGTATACTCCGCCGGCGGGGAACAAATTCCACACGTCACCAACACGCGGCGTAGTCTTGGCGTGAAGTTTCCGGAACACATGTCGAAGTTGTTATCGATTACATAGATCGATACAGCTGCCGGCTGAGCGCCGGTGCTTGGATGCCTCGCCCGCTCGACGCCTTGGAAGCCTTTGGAGAGACGGCTTACACCGAGATCACAGCAGATCCTGGCGCACTCCCCGTACTGCTGAGGCCGCGCCATGCGGGTAGAGTTCGCCTGCAGCTGCGGACGCACGCGCCACATTACTAGTAAAGGTGCGCGAAAGCAATACAGTTCACCGATTTTCGTATGCTGCTTTCCACAGTTTTGATCCAAATGTTTGGCACAAAAAAAAGCATTTTTCCATTTCTTAACATTTGTGCCAGTAGCAAGAAAGAGCGATATTATCGCCTACTAATGAACAAGTCGGAAAAATTAATGAATTAGTGCTTGCAAAATTCAATGCGCAAACACAAGTCTATTACTCAGTAGATACAGTACTCGACAGTGAAGAAGCTGTGCACTATCCCACAGAATTTTTTCATTCATTGAATCCTTCTGACATGCTACCACACAAACTGATTTTAAAAGTTGGAGCTCCCATAACTGTATTGCGAAAATATAAATCCACCGACATTATGCAACGGGACTAGATTACAAATAAAAAGTTTAAAATATTATCTCATTGAAGGTACTATTGTAACTGGCTGCGATACTAAGAAACTGTTTTAATACCTAGAATACCAATGGTTCCCTCAGATTTGCCTTTTAATTTTAAACGAGACCAATTTCCAATAAGAGTTTGTTTTGGCATGACCATAAATAAGGCACAGGGACAAACACTTAATGTGGCGGGAGTGAATTTGAGTGGAGCGTGTTTTTCACACAGACAACTATACGTATCCCTTGCGCGTGTCACATCAAACAGAAATCTTTTTGTGCTGGCGGTCGGAAGCAAGACGATTAATGATGTATTCAAATAAATTTTCTAAACCACTATCATATAATATTGTTATATTAGAGATGTATGAGTGTGGATAAAGCGAAGGAAGTAGGTATGTCAGAATCGTGGTTAATGGAGGTCCATAATCTCTGCCTACCCGTCTGGGAGACAGGCATGACGTGTATGTATGTATGTTATATATGATAGTAGTTAACGAATTTACTACCATATAATATTGTAATTGTCTTTTCCCAATTTATTTATTAGTGTACCGCTGTAAAAACTAAATAGTATCCGGGCGGAGCCGGGCCGGGTCGCTAGTGACATAATAAGTGCGATAATGTTGGTAGTTACTCGCCGTCGTAAACAATACATTGTGATGAAGGCTGTTCACGGTAAAGTGAGCACTTCTGAAATCAACCTTTGCGAAATGTCACTGCCTCTACCCGCACATATTTTAACGGGAACACCGACTTGCATGCGCCCAATAAAGTTGGTAGCAACGGACGGAAAGTAGTTCCGTGTCTTAACGTTGAATTTAAAGTATTACGTAAGCATTTGTGAAAACTGTAATTTTTTCTTTTGCTCTGTGTTTTTTTTAATGCACATCAGTTCAAGAATTATCAAATTTGTAAACGATTTACTTGTATAATAATTTCGAAGTTTCACTTGGCCGACGTATGAATAAAGTGACGAGGCCCACGGCAACGTTAGTTGTACACACGGCGGAAGACTACAAAATGTGCATACAAGTAGATGTTAAGCAGGGTTTTCAAAAGTGATCAGTTTACCGCGGACTATAACATGTCATTTGCAGTTTCTGTCCAATCGCATAGCACAGTTGAGGCTCAATGTCGTGGGTGTGGCTGTTCCAACGAGTGGCCAGGGAGCCGCGGTGTGCAGTAGTCAGATTACTCGTCCTCCATCGAGGCGAACTGGGTTCGATTCCTGGAGGGGTCACCTGGACTTTGCACGTAGCGGACGTTGCCGTTCGCCGGCGGTGGCACTCCCGTTTCTCCCCCCCCCNNNNCAAAGCGGGGAGAATTCAGTCATGGGTCTATTTTCACCTATTTCGCCTTACCAGCGATCCAAACCTCGCTGTTAAGCTTCAACTTCACCATTTATGCAGAAATTCTTTGTTTTAGTGGCATAATTTCAGTTTCAGATGTATTATTGAGAATGTTTCATTATAGAAAATCCGCAATTTACTAGTTCTTTAATAATTCTGTATCTAATATTAACTGTGTGTTAATTCCTGCTTGCAAAAAGGTAGAAACTTATTGATACAATATAAATATGTTCCTCACTTTTTACAAGCAGATAACACAAATAAAAGTACGCACAAAAATACTAAAAATAAACCTAAAACGTAATTTTTCTATAATTGTACCTTGTCAGTAATAACTACTAATCTGAAATTATGACGCGAAAACGAGGAACTTCTGCAGAAGAGGTAAGGCCGAGCCTTAGCGGGGGCTGCCTGGTGCGGAACCGAAGGATAGTGTTCTACATGGTAGACGATGTTACTCGTGTCTCAGCTACCTGTCACCATGCCCCTTTGAAACGAAAAACACACACTCACCTGAATAAAGCCATCACACGGTGAAAATACAGTTTTTTTTTGTTAAAATTCGTTGGATAGTTACTGACAGTTGAGAGTTTTGATCGGCACCTAACCTTGATCTCTTGAGTGCCTGTGGGGATGAAATGAGGCGAAGATGGAGCAGCGGAGAAATGCAAGAGTGGAAGATGAATAACGCGTGAACAGTGAATATATTTGGACGGCTCTTAACATCGAGGTTTTCAGAGCCGATGAGGGTAATTGAGGCGCCGAAATGAAGGGGCGGGGGAAACGGGAGATCCCCGAGACAACCCAACTGCCAGCGGCATTGTCCGACACGATTCCTACATGCGAAGATCCGTGTGTGATCTCCTCGCGCGGAGGACGACTGATGCGCCAGCCAGGACGAGCGAAGCGAGGAAGATGGGAACTGCACAGCTGGAGGATCACGGGTGATTGATGACGAGTGCGGCGAGGGTCCTGGGATTCGTAACTCGGTCAGCGCGGCCGACCAATGTAAGGAGGCGTGTGGCTGTGCCGTCGCGAGTCCTTCGCCAACTGAAGCGAGGTTCCAGTTGTTTTATCGAGTGCCGCTGTGGGCAAGTTGGGATACAGGTGCCGCATCACACCGCAGCACATTGATCAAGATACACATACCTGGATCAAGGCTAACGTCTGATTGTATTGGAAAGGGCTTATCAACGTCCCCCGGTGTTATTCCTTTCAGGATTATCAGGGGAGAGCTTACAAACTAACTTATGACCTAACTGAAACTAACATCCATGCCTGACCTGGGATTCGAACCCAGAACTTCCCTCGCCCCAGACCGGCGGCGCGCCAACCGACTGCGCCACGGGAGGTCGGCTGTTAACTTCTGAAGTCTATGGCTGTAATGATATAGGAAAAATAGTTCCATGCCTCAAAGTTATACTAAAAAGGCGATTTTGAAGCTTTTGGATTATTAGTTGTACTGATTAAATAATTTACGTACAGAAATATAATTTTTGGCATATNGGCGATTTTGAAGCTTTTGGATTATTAGTTGTACTGATTAAATAATTTACGTACAGAAATATAATTTTTGGCATATGAGTAACAAGTTAACATTCGTAACAATTTCAACACATGATGTATGCGTGAATAAAGTGATATGATCCATAACGATAATAATTTTACATATGGTGGGAGAATAAAAATTGGTGATAAAAATAGTTCCTGCGAGGGGTTTTCTAAAGTGCTTAATTAACCACGAACAGCCGCCATTATTATACCAGTNGTGATAAAAATAGTTCCTGCGAGGGGTTTTCTAAAGTGCTTAATTAACCACGAACAGCCGCCATTATTATACCAGTGAAATTCATTCGCTGAAGTATGCAGTAATCTTTTAAGTGATTCTCGTGGGGTAGTTTTCTCCAGCTAGCTGTCAAACACCACCAATGTTGTGAAGACGTGGAGTGTGAACGCGAGTACGCATTCACAACTCTCTGCTCAATTCCGTATCAGTGTTACTACGGTCGTGTAGATGCAGACTGGCATGCTAACAACTACACTAAGTACTTAATTCGATCGATACAAGCCTTCCTGCGTTTATCATCGCGATGTTATGCAAAGTACGCTCCGGGTACTACCACACACAACCACTTCGAAATAAATAAATAATTATTGTGACATCTTTATTGCTAAAGAACACAGCTCAAGGGCGCAGTACCATAATCAAGCATCGGTACGGAGAGAAATATTTTTTCTCCGGACATACAGTAAATTTTAATTTAAAAAAGAAAAATGTGCGTACAGCGATACGTATCATCCACAGTGAGGACATTACAGACGGAATCGGTTGCTTAATAAGGAGGAGGATTGGACCCACCGTAGCTTGCAGTACGGAACTATCAAGCACTTTCCTGGACTAATTTAGTGAAACCAAGAAAAACAAACACCAGGACAGCGGGAGCGGGGATCGAGCCGTGGTCCTCCGGTATGCGACTCTCGTGTGTTACCACTGCGCCGCGCCGTCTCATTCGGTAATTATTAAAAGCTTGGGCATTTTTCTTGCGATGTAGCAGCCAACGTTGCTATTATATTTCTTTCCATTCCTGCACTGATAACTGTAGTTATAATACATTCACGGTATCTTCGATACTTTTGAAAAGAACCTTTGAAAAATCACCCTAGGAGTTACATGTTCAATTGGTTATAAAAAAAATGGTATATGGAAAAAGGTTTTGTCTTGCTTTTAGCACTGAAGCACTATATAAATTGGTTGTTTTAAGTTTTAAGTATATTTTTTCAATAAATCTTAATAATTTGTTAAAAGTCCGTAAGAATTAACAACGGATTTTGAAGGGACATGATGGTTATAGCTGAAAAGAAATAGTTCGTAGGTTAAATATTAATATGTATAAATTTAATGCCGTAATTGTAAAGTTAATATTGCTAAACTATATATTTACATTTTTACGTAGCACTCATGGGTAAAGATTTCACCGTTATTAATTGAAATTAAATAAATTTCAGTTGTCCAGCGGACTCGTGCACTCCATCTTGTTCGTTTGGGCACGTTTTTTTCAGAAGTATAACCACGCCATATTGGAGACGCTGAATTGTGGTTATAAAACTAACGTAACACATTCTTTCTACTTACAAGATAATTCTAGGTTAAGATGTAATTTTAGTATTAGCGTTGTTATTTCTGCAGTTTATCAAATAAACGTGCAAAATATAGAAAGGCATTTGAATATTTCCGTTACGTTATTCCCTTCGCAAAGAATGCAAAGGAATCGAATTTTGGTCGCCGCCAACTGATAATCGATTATTTTCGAAAGCTTTTTGTGGAGACCAAGAGATGGCAGCACATTAGCGTTGGTTCTTCAGTGCCAAATGTTAGCCGTGACTCGTCTTTCCGCCGCATAGTGTTGTTTTTATGTTGCAGTGAAGAATCGCGACAGTTCTTGATGGAACAGAGATGTACCTACACCGCAGGTTTCAAAATGAAAGTGATTTTGTTCGCTGAAGAGTTTGGAAATCGAGCCGCGGGCCGTGAATTCGTAGTAAATGAAACGTTAGTGCGGGGCTGGAGGAATTTTTCTCACTTATAAGTCGCATCCCGAGTTTTCAATAATTTTTTTTTTAAATAAAATGTGCCACTTATATGCGATAAAATACGGTACCATTTATCACAGTGAAATCTTTAACCTGAGTGCTACTTCCAAAAGTTTATTATGTAAAATTTAACTTTTTCCTTACAGCAAATATGTAAATAAATCTTAATACAATAAGTAAACTTTAATTAAATTATATAATTAACAGTTCCGATATATACTTCAATCTACCTTTTTGTATGTATTACAACATTTCGCTTAATTGATTAGCATTTTTTAGACATTTAGAGAATTTTATTAAAGTATATGACAGTTGAGATTGCATGGCATTCTTTCTCTTCAAAAATAAATTTTGGTAGTTCCCACATGGACACTGTTAATAAAATATTTGACAGTTCCCACAAGGCACTGTTTGTTTACAAAATATTTGACAGTTCCCACATGGCACTGTTTACAAAACGTTTGACAGGTGTCACATGGCAATGTTTTGTTTACATACTGCGGAAGGATACATAATCGGCTCCCTGAAAGTAGATATTTAGCAGGGTTTCAGAAAATCTTGAAGTTACCGTGAATACATTATAGTAAATAGATTATGCGAGATCGCAGTTTTGCTACACAATCCTGCGGTTGAAATTTTTTGTAGTCGCTGAAGTACTTAGTGAAATACGGTATCAAATACAGTATCGTGTGCAGCTGGCATAAGAGGACTATGCACTAGAATATTTGTTGTGAAATTGTTTGCGCGTATACCGTATTTGAGTAAATAAATGTCCTGTGGATACGACTTTATGCCAGAAAAAGTAGAAACTAATAGTGTAATGCCGTGTAGTTTTGCTTTCATCATATTAAGTGTAGTAAAATTAAAGTCGTGGAATGGTAAAAAAAAAAAAAAAAAAATACATTTGTAGTGCCTGCTTACGCAGTTTTGTTTCAGAGGGAGGAATAAGGTACCCTTATACGTCTGTATATAAATCTGTTGTGGGACTTGATCACGTGTAATGTAGTCCCGCTGCTACAGATCTTGCAAAGTACAGTGCAACGACAAGAACGCTGCAAGTCAGTTCAGCGCCTTTCACTTAAGGGCGATGAGGCGCTAAGGCGCGCGTGTTCGTTTCGCCCGTATCGCCACCTCACTTGTTGGTGCCTGCTCGAGATCTGCGTGGCACGAGCGCCGCGGTGGCGAAATAGCGAACTATCGCGCACACGATGGTGTTGACTAAGGCACAGCCTTAAGGAGCCCGCCTACCTGGCACGTAAACTGCGTTGCAGTGTGTTTGAAATACGCGTTTTTCCACGCAACTTTTGAACGTGTTTCCAAACTGTGGTCTACGGTAAGAACATGAACTTCAGACGAGTCGTGTTGGGTGCTTTCAAGACATTGCGCACGTGTGGAACACCGTTTCAGAACACTGCAACATGCCCTAAAACGGCCTTTCCAGAGCGCAGTATCTTGTAATATACGAGTCAGATACACACACAGTACTCAAGGACCTTGCATTGAACGTTCCCACAAACTTTCCACCAATAAAAACGTCAGGATCACCTCTGAAAGTCGTGAAGGTAGACGCAACACGAGAACACTGCACGCCACTTGAGATTCCTGCACGTAGCGGCAATGGCGTGCTTGGTTCTCATGGCATTGTCGCCCTTGCAGCTCCCGCGCTGCCCAGTCTCAAACGAAAAACACAGATTCAGGTAGGCAGGGGCCATAGGCTAAGGGATCAGGCTGCGCCATCTTGGATTTCACGAAATTTGATATAAGTTTCATTTAAGAAATTCAACGAAATTTTTCGCATGACTTGGCATAAATAATAGTATCTAAAAATTTATCAAACTTTTACAACCCTACCACGTCTATTAATTTTTGACTAGTGACTGCCGGCAAGAAATATTTTTTTTTTTGCGGGCGGTTACATAAATAACCCCGGCAACAGCAGTCTAGCAACGCATGTTTTGGAACATGTGCAAAGCGATGTCCTGTGACTTGTCGACGCCCAAAATAAAACATAAACTCTGTGCTGCAAGTCACGGCAGAAATCCCGTAGATCCATGATGGAGGGGACTGATCCCGCTTAAGGCAAAAAAACTTGCATGTGTGAACACCCTACACCTGTGTTAAGAAAGGCAGAGCTGTCGAGAGGAGCGCTGACCCGAACAGCAGCACATAAGACGTCATGCTCGTGTGTCGAAGAGAACGGACCGTTGGTCGTTCGCGCCCATTCCTGTGCACCGAATTAAGGTTTACTCTCCTCAGGTTGGGACGCTCAATGCTTTTAGTTTCGCCGACAGGTAGCACTGGTGTCGCATGTGTACCTGGTTTTTCCGTTTTGTATGTGAGTAAATGGGAAAATTGCAATTTTCATAAAATAAATGTAGTTCTGTAAAATGTTCCTAGTTGTATTGTGCTAGGCCCTACTTGAATAACAAACTTTGTTCTTCGCACTATATTGGGAATATAAAGAAATATATTCTCATATTATTAAATATTGAAGTAAATTATATTTAGCAAAACGTAGGCATACACAATTACTTTATTTAAATATCACAACTCAATCGAAAAATATAACATTTGAATGGCTAAAAATATTATTTTTAGTGCATTCCGTTGCAAAAAAGGAGAAAAGCACAGAACTCCCTTCGATAACAGCTATAATTTTTCCGCGCTTAAATTTGTGACGTTTTCCCATTGAATTAAGTAAGGTTGCTTATAAATGCCCAATGTCAAACACATTGAAATTTTTACTGTTTGCTCTTTTAAACACCACTGGAGTGCGTGGAAATTCTTACTAAATAAAATAGATGTCTAAAATTTTGGCTGGGGCGAGTATATATCACAATTCGAGCCAAAGGTGAACTTTTACAAATAAATAAACAGAATTTCTCTATTTACCGCCAGCTTAAAAGCGACTGTTTTGGAACACCAGCGCACGTTGCGGCGGAAAGTTTTCCTAAGCCAAACTCTCCCATAAGAAATATAATTTTGTTCCTAACCTGAGTATAAGTAGCCTTCACCGAGTCAGTAAGTATCAGGTTGCAAGATCACTGCTACGACAATCACCAAGTCCTGTCATCTCAAGCAACTGTGCACAACCGCGTAACGCAAACTCAAACTTTTATAAATCAGGTGTTTGTGTCGCTGTGGCTTGTTTCGATCAACTCTCCGGCTTTCAAGAGTGTAACATGAAACGACAATGTGAGCTAACAAGGGAAAACACCCAATTGTGCATAAATAAACTTCTTCTAGATTGTGAAATAATATGGATATCCATCGAACATACATCCCTTCCTGGGCTGAATACCTGCAACAAAATAAATGCAGGTAATGCGGAAAAACGGTCGGAGTGCGTTCGTGAATAAACTCCATGCAAAACTCATCTTAATATCATTGTTTGTGTGTACTAAATTTATTTGGAGTAGATGCACCCATCTATAGTTTTGTGAATAAATATACATAAAAAAAGAAAGATAGAAAGAGACAACATTGACATAAAAACTTTATTCACACAAAAAATTGGAACAAAATAAATGCGTAAGCCATAATTGTTACGTTTCATAAAACTCAATCACTAATCCGATAGTTGTTTTATTATAAATGATTAACTTCTACAGTTAAACAATTTATAAGTTTAGAAAATTGTTACGCTATGAACTACGCCGCACAGAGTTCTATTACATATAAGACAAGGTACTACAAATTAAGACTACATTAAGTAATACTATTCCAGTTCATCTGAAGGAAAAAGGTTTTTAATATGCTACTCGTAATTCTACACATAATACCGTACTTAAACTTGTACAAGTTGTACTAGGACCGTGTGAATCGCAACTGCGATGGTAGCAGCGATAATTGCATACTTAATTTGACAAGCAGGCCGGTTGCCGCAGGAATGCCCACTAAGAGATTCCATGACGCAAATTGCATCATACAAATTTTAGAGTGGTTTTAATGTTGCTTACATAGAGTTTGTTTTGCATATATTGGAAACAGTGAGGCGAGTGAATAGGATGGAAAGAACAACAAAGAAATTGTTGATCGTTGAAACCAATTTATAAAGTGGAACCCTCTTAAGAAACTTCCTACTTAATAAGTTCATTAATTTTACACCTTGTCTGTATGCACATGTATGTTTTAACGCGTTTAATAAGGTTTCCTGTTTAATAAGCATTAACTTTTTCAGTCATTTATTAACAGAGTTTCATTGTTTATATAAAATAAGATATATATCAACGCAATTTTAAGATTTAAATACAGTGGTGCTAACAGCTGGAAGCCTTGAGTCACGTTATAAAGATTTTGCAGAGTAGTTGTTCACATGGGAAATCTTGGAGGTGAGTTAGTGAATAGATTATGCTATCAGTACTCAAGTAGGCGTACAATATTTGCCCTACGGTTTTCTTGGACCTTGCTTAAGCAAGTGCTTTAGTTTGTGGCGTTATCTTGCCGACACATGCGTACAGTAACTCAGTCTCTACCTTCTCCCCGCTGGAATATCTTTTCCAACACAAAATAGATTACCTCCTCCCCCCCCCACACACACACCTGGCCGGGTTGTGGTTCAAAGAGAATGTTGATTTGGGATTGCCAAGTGAGAGAGAGGGATAACTTTTACAAAGTACATTATGAAAAATTCCTGAAAACAGGTACAAGCAGACTATCAGCGGTCATGAAGTAAATAAAAAATATACTTTAAAACCCCAAAGTTAAATGGAATAATAAATAGTATAACCCCTTGAATTACAGCAATTACAATAAAAAAATCCCCTCACAAATTACATATTTAAATGTAATTACAAAACCCCGTAGGGCAAAACTTTACTTTATGAAACCATATTAGCAGCCGTCCCCCGTCCCCAGCACTAAAATAAAAGAGTTCGGTTCTGATAACACCAGCCTTTTATTTCTTCTGCACCCCGTTCTGGAAGGTTTTCTAACGTTAACGTCGCATACAGCGGCCCATGGTGACGTCACAAGCTGCTCGCGCCGCCATTGGTCCCGAGGACATCCCGGGGGACAGGTGGAGGGAAGCGACGAACAACTTGTTCGGAACAAGCCCGGCAGCAGGCCGGAGCTCCAGTACGACTATAGCCCGCCTGCCGTCACCTCGGCAGAGCAGCAGTCCGACGGGGCGCTACACTAAGGTAAGCCACGTTTACATCGGCGGTGACCATCCACGGAGGACCAACAGCATATGGCGCGGCTATCCTAAGTGTAGGCGCTCGTTGATGGCTGTGACGCCATCACAGGTTATTTAACAATATTTTGCATTAATGTTCGGCATTGATTATTTTCGTTTCTGATAGCAGTTCTTACCTTGAAAATAAAAATACAAAAATGTAAAAAAAAAAAAAAAACAGTTTTAATATTGGTACTCTCATAAGAAAACCACGTAACTCCATTTTTAGGTTCTTCGTAGGGGTTTGCGCCATTAAACACAAAAAAAAATCGACAACGAAAACTTTGTATCTCCAGTAATGTTACGAAATTGTCTCATGAAAACGTATCTTCAAATCTGGTTCAAAGAGCTAACTTATCTAAGTTATTAATAATAATTTTGTTTCAAGCGAAAAAAATTCTCTTCGAAATCAAAGTATTGTGTTTTTTGTTTCTCCTGTAAAATGCACGTTTTTCGGAGTTTTATAAAGGTTTGCTTTTACTTATTCAGTTATTAGGATTTTTGTTTGCCTATTCCATCCTAATTTAAAGCGTTCTCATTCCAGTTTCTTATTATTGATATTTTGTCTTGGGTTTCCACTGTGTGACACAGCATGCGCGCCGCCTAAAGGCGGGGAAGGGGTGAGTTTCCCTGCGTGTGCGCCTGGGGTGGTAGGGGGGGGGGTGGATCCTTGCGTCGTAGTGTCTACGTGGCGGACAACCCTGGTAGCACTACTGTTTTTCATCGCAGCTTCTGTACCTGCGCATGCGAAATATGCTCAGAGCGCTGCCCCTATTGCTTCCAATAGAAATACAATTCTCGTTTCTTCGCAAACAACAAATAGGTTTCGCGGTCGGTCATGGCACAAAAAAAAATTGAAATATTACATAGCAACCTGAGCTTTCTTTTTCAGACAGTTTATTCGCTTTTCAAAGGGCACCGGGCATTTTGCGGAATATTTCCTTGCGGTACGACAGCAGATAAAATAAAACATTCTCCTCATTCCTCAGTGAAATCTGTGAGATCCGTGATTAAAATTCCACTCGAGCTGAAGTACTTTATGAAAGGCAGGCTCACTTTAACGTACGGATTAAGATGCTACAAAATTACTTGGATCCGCGTTGTACTAAAGCTGACAATATCTGCGTTTTCACAATCCACGAGTTCTGTGCCTTGTGCTCAGCTTTAGTGATACGAGCCGTTAGTAACCCAGACTAGTTTCACGTTTTACGAATCACGTACCCACAATGCAACACCACTAGGCTCTGGGTCTGGCTCTGTACAGTGCTGGTAAAATATCGCGTGCACTGGTTCAGGATGTTTTAAAGGTGCTGGAAACAAAAAAACATCATTACTGTTACAAGGACGCCTGAGGGGCGTATCTGAGTTCGTGAGGGATGGCGGTAATAATAAAAATAAAAGAACTAAATTTAATTTTTAATTTATTCACACATCTATTATTTACAACATTAAATCATTTATCTCGTCTATTACCATTTTTATTTCTCATTGAGAGCAATATTTAATGTATATTTCAGCTCTAAGTAACGTCCTTCTTAATTTCTCTGTTTGGTTATAGTCAATTACTCATATTCATCATCAATACCCGTTCGGTCTGTCTGTTGCTATCATCTTTAATGTCTTTCACTCACGCATCTAGTCCAATAGTCCAGCCTGCCAGCCACACCCTTCACTGCTTGATACTCGCAGTCGCAGATTTCCCTTCTGCTGGTCACTTCTCTCGCCGCTCGTCGTCTATCGCTGAAACTCCAGCCACTCATTCATTCAACAACTCCCGGCCCCCCGGAGGCCCGTCGCCCTTATATATCAGTCACCCCGACCATCTGGAAGACTCAACGCACTCCCGAGTCACGCTGAGAAAAATGTGTCAGTTATCCAGAGCGTTCTTCAGATAAACACAGAAATTCAATTCAAGAAAGGTCAGGAGTGCGCGGCGGGATGCTTTGTGTAACAGATACGCGCTACTTGGTTTATCGCTCACCTGCCATTCAAAACACTCCCTTGACTTGCCGTCCGTTATCATCTACCTTCTCTGTCTCCCTCTTACACTCGCTCGCGCGGGAAGGGCAAGGTCAATGCAGACCCGCGACACACAGCATTATTTCATATTTGTACGAAATATTTTCCAACTTTTAGACATTACTTGCAAATACTATTTCCTCGCGTAAAAAAAATTAACCTCATACTTTCTGCATAGTGGCATGTAAAAATCACAATTTTAGTTATTTGGGATGCACATCATTAAAAGTAACTCACTTCAAAATAAGAAAATTTACACCGAGTTACTTCTAGAAATATTTAAAATCACGGTATGTAATGTTTTCGCAATTTTTTAACAATGGCTCAAAATAAGGAAAACTGTTTCATATTTTTTATTTATCTATGATTTTTTACACAATAACTTTTGCTAAACACAACTTACTTTGAAATAAACTAAGACATAAACTTCCGTCACCCTTATTAAATTTTATGCAAATATTATCGTTTCATTTATTTGTACATCCCAAAAACCTAAAATTGTTATTTTTACATGTCATAATGCAAAAATTATGCTATCTAAACTTTTTTTTTTAGGAAAGAGTATTTATAAGTAATATGTGTCAGTCTGACGGTATTTGGTACCCGCATTAAATATTTTTTTGTGGCCAAAACCCGTAAGTAGAGAATTATAGATTGTATGCCGCATTAAAATGCAATAAGTTGTATTGCTTCGCGCAGTTGCGCACAGAAGATCAAACTCGACAGAACCTCGTGGTCAGAGGAGCCTCCGAACTTCACACATGCACAACAATTCCATGCACACAAACTACAAGTACTCCCGCAAAATGGGTTCTGAACCACATTCGGTGGAATCTCTCACCACGCCAGTGTGAAACCTTAGCGAGGTCTGCCAGCGAAGGCCGTCTCGTTTTCAATGGAACACTACACAACAGTCTTAATTCAGACGTTATTCAACCAACACATGTCGACTTTTGTTTGCCCAGAGTATCATGACGACGCCTATGGGACTTAAAGTAGCAAAACAATGGTTGCATAATTAGTAGAGTCGCGTACATGACGTTCTTACTTCCCAGTGTGTTGTGTTCAGACGCTCGTGACACCAAGGAAGTTAGTCTCTCATCTCCCACGATCACTTTTCGCTATGACTGTACTTTCTTAATACATAATTTCATCACGCTTACGATATGTTATAATTGCTATAATGGTCGCCAATTAAAAGAGAGGTTATTTTTTTGTGGTGGTTTATTGGTATAGGTTGTTCACGGTGAACTGAGCACTTTTGAAAGACCTACTTAAGATCTATTTGTATGCACATTGTGTATGCTTTCGCCATATGCATAACTAGCATTGCCATGGTCCTGATCACTTTACCGATGCGTAAGCCGTGTGACACTTTGAAATAATTAGAAAAATAAATATTATACAAAGTTGCTAATTCTCACACTTGTAAGCATCACAAATCAGAAAGCAAAATAAATAACTTCAGTATCCACAAATGTCTACCTGTCTCTTATAATTCAATAACTGCCTTCCGTCCGCCGTTACCGACTTTGCCGTGCGCACGCCAGCCAGTGTGCCGTTAAAACAGACGCAGATAGGGCCAGAGACATTTTACAAACGTTGATTTCAGAAGTGCGCAGGTAACCGTGGAAAGCCTATTAGGGATGTGTCAAAATACGGTTGTCAATAACCACACATGGGGTACATTCCGTTGCTCAAGATCTCCGTGTGCGTTGAAGCAAGCGTCCCGACGCCTGGCTGAACGACGTCCGCGGTTGACTGCGGAATCGAACTGCAAACCCATCCTTGGCCTCGGCATCTCTAGCAAATCTGCGACCCGGAAGATCTGAATTTGTAGAGCAACAGGTGGACGACCGAAGTGCAGCTACAAATCTTGGAACGCTTTGGCCTTGTGGCTGTGCGTTGCCGTACAACAGAAGAACCCCATTTGACATGATACCGAATCTTATTCGCGGTGGTTTTATGAGTTTGTGTCGGGGAGTGCGGTTTGTGGTTGCATCGACCGTACCACAAAGTACACAGTGTCAAACTTTTGCCTACAAATATATTCGACAAAAAATTTAAGTTGGGACACGCTCATAACATTTTTACATTCAACAAACTAGATCAAATTCACTCATTTGCAAAAAAAAAAAAAGTTATCACCATGAACGAATCACGCGAGTAGAACGAAGATTGCCCCACAGTATCGCCATAGCCCGAAATGAGTACAGTATTATGGTTATGCCGATTCTGCGACAAGGGTATAGGGGACAGGCGCCAGGCGCCAACCACCGACATCTTGGAAATATCCTTTTTCCCTTCAAAATTTGCCTTTTCCCCTCAGAATTTACCCTTTTCCATCTAAATCAACCATTTTACCATTAAATTTTCCTTTTTCCCTCAAAATTTCTCCTTTTACCTCAAAATGTTCCGTTTTCCCCTCACAAAGTACCGATCCCCCCATTTGCAAAAAACGAGCCTCCGAAGGCACTTTTCGATCCATAGAAAGGATTTGTGATGCTCGCGTTTTACCAGAAAGCCTCCGCCTCCTCACCACACCCCTATCCAAGCTGAACTCGCCCCTTCCCCACGCAAAATCATAAAATATCACGAAAAATCGCAAAATTTCCAAAAATATTTCAAAAATCAAGGAAAAAATTACATTCATGACACTGGCCACCATGTTAGTTGTTATCGACCTTGACATTGACGCCAATGACATTAAACTCCAAAAATAAAAAAAATTTAAAAACATCATGGGGGTTAAATTACATATCTAATGTGCAAAACAAAGTTAGATGTGTGCTACCCTGAGGGTTCAATTATCATTAAGATGACAACGCAGCCACTCCCTGGTACAACGATCAGCAGGTGACCAACACTCGCCAGCTTTTATTGGTTGTTTAGCCCGCAAGCTTCCAACCGCACAAGCCGACAATACCAGCTTAAAATACGAACTGGCCATGTCAGTCAACAACACCCCTAAACCATACGCACCACCCTTACCACACTGGGAGTGCCACCCAGTCTAAAAACCATCAAGTTATGCCAGCCCTAAGAACTCCTAATGCCGATCAATCATACAAACTGACCATTCTTAGCAGACCATAACTAGGGTCCATACCAGGAAACCTTACCAGCCGACCAGGTCAACAAGCAGACCAGTAAACCATACCAACTATCGATACTAATTAACGACTGGCTCCTGTCGACTGACCTCTGCAGACTGACCCCTGCAGACTGGCTTCTCCTCCTCATCCTCCACCTCCTCTTCCACAATCCACCGCAATTCACACCAATACTCCGCAATCATCACCAATACTCCGCAATCATCACCAATCCTCCTCCACAATCCTCAGTAATTCTCTGCAATCCTCCAGAATCCACAGCAATACCGACTAAAAAGCCAATAAAAATTTGCGAGAGTGGGTCGTGCAGGAAATTTAGTCGCTCCTCGAACCCCAGACCTCCTGCATGTACATCTTTAAATATTTTTTATGCATTTTAAAATATATTTTTTTAATTTTATATTGTGAATTTCTGAGGAGTGACTAAGCTCATGGCACGACCGACACTCGTCAAATTTTATTGGCTATTTGGTCGGCATGCCTCCACCGATAACTTATGTTGGTTCGACCAATTACTCACATCCGTTCGACCCCCACCAATAGATTTCATTGATTACTTTGTCCGTACCCTTCCAGCCCCCTTCCTCGCAGTACCACATCTACTGCTCATTTATCTTCAGCAATGCCCACTAGAGCACACTGATAAAATAAGATATTCCATTAGATCAGGTCGCGAGGCATCCACGAGCCGCCACTGACGAAAAAATAATAATTTTAGAGGAGACGGGCTCTCGTGTAGGTACGACGCGCTGTTTAACCACAAGAGCGACGGCAGGTATGTATTGGTACAGCACTCGCTGTTCGCAAGTTGACAGGCTTGAGTTGGATTTTACTGCTGTGTCGTCTAACCATCTCCGCACTGCACTCGTCAGCTAACTACAGTGTGCTGTCCTTCCAGCCTCCAGCGGGCTTCATGCTAGCTAACAACAGTTTAAAAATAATGCCATACAGTTAAAATTATTTTTTTGATGTTGAACCCCTCATACCAGAATCAATTTTGTAACAATCCACGAAGAAAAAAACTCACATGCAAGTTGCCACAGAAAAAAGTTGGCTTTCATTCAAAACAAGATGTAATACCATTAGCTCGGGAAAGATCCTCCCAAATGAGTTGAAAAACTTGTGACATAATGACTAGTACCTAACTGCTAACTTCTCATCCCTGGAATATTAGTTTATCCCTGCCTGAGAATGTTTTTTAATGTGAAAATAGTTTTCCTCTTTGTGTTATTTTACATACAGAGTTATCTATTTTACATTAAAATGTAGCAGGCTTTGCGCACCTGGAGCTGTTTTTATACAATTACTACCGGAAATCTTACCCCAAAGGGAGAGACTTTGAGAAATAGGACTGTAATTATTTTCTGAAATTATCTCGTCTAAAAGGACTCTGATTTTTTGGGAGGCATGCAATGTGTATGGGTGCCTACCATTCTGTAAGCTATTTTCTTCTGCTTGTTTTATATCGCACATCGGATGCAATGCTAACTGTGAAGTGTGCAGTGCTGATTACGGAGCAATTGCAGAGTTACTGCGGAGCGGTTGTGGCGCATGTGGTGCTGATTGCGGAGTGAGCAGAGCTGATTGCGGAGTTTGTGGAGCAAAGCAGGCGGTGTTGATTGCGGTGTTGATTGTAGAGCATGTGGTGCTGATTGGTGATGATTGCAGAGGGTTGCTGTGGATTGCAGAGGATTGCAGAATATTGCGGAGGATTGCAGAGGGTTGGTGAGAATTGTGGAGGATTGCAGAGGATTTCTGAGGATTGCTGAGGAGGATTGGTGATGACTTAGGAGGATTGCTGAGGAATGCAGAGGAGAACTGTGAAGATTGCAGAGGACTGATGAAGATTGATGATTATTGGTGAGGATTGGTATGTAAGTGGAGGATTGAGGAGAAGGATTGAGGAGGAGTTAGTCTGCAGGAGCCAGTCTGCAGGAGTCAGTCATTGGTTAGTATGTATGGTTGGTATGGTTGACTGATCTGCTTGTTTGGCCTGGTCGTCTGGTATGGGACTTTCGGTATGGACCCTAGTTATGATCAGCTAGGAATGGTCCAATTGCATGACTGGTCGGCTGGACGGCATTAGCAGTTGTTATGGTTGGCCTAACTTGATGGTTGTTAGACTGGGCAGCTGGAATGTCTGTGGAGTATGGGTGCCTGTGTGTGTGGGGGGGGAGGGGGAGTCGGTTGAAGTGTTGGTGATATGCGTGGACGATGATGGCGTCTGAACTATGGTAAGTAAAATAGCAAAGGAAGTGAAGCGACGAGTGGTGTGGGGTATGTGTGCTACATAAAATCAATAATTCGCTTTGGAGGTCGTAAGATTTATCGACTATATAACCAACGAAATATAGTGGTGGGTGTTCAGACGTCTATTGAACGTCGTACCAGGAAGTGGCTGTGCTCTACCATATTTACGAGAATCGAACTTTTAGAGTCACGCACTTACAACCAGTTATTTTTTTCGCATTAGGTATACAATTTTTTACGTTTTTGTAATTTGTACGCAATTTTTCTTGATTTTCCGAGTTCAAGGTCATTTAGGTTAAGTTTATGGTTGCCAACATGCAACATGGTGGTCCGAGTCAGTGATGTTCCTAAACTGTTATTAGTTTATTTCGATTTTTTCCATTTTTCTCGGTTTTTCGAGTTCAAGGGTGTCGGGAGTCAGTGATGTAATATGTTCCTAAACTTGTATTATTTTCTTTTGATTTTTTTTGCAATTTTTGTCAATTTTTTATAATTGAGAGGGTAATGACGAGGGATGGGTGTGTTGGAAGAGGAGTTGTGGTGAGCGGAAGGGAAGTCTGAGGTAACATTATTTGTTTCACGATTTTTAGAATTAATGTTTCGATTTTTGCGATTATTCTCGAATTTTATAATTGTGTTTTTTGGGGGATAGGGGTTTGAAGGGGGGGGTGTTGGTTAGTGTGTCAGGATGAGTGTGAGGTAAACGTTATATTTTTAGAATCAATAATTTAATTTTTTGCCATTTTTCTCGAGTTCTTTATGATTGGGAGAGGTGTGGGTGTGGAAGGGGTGAGGTAATGGTGTTGGGCGAGTGTGAGGTAAATTTTATATGTTCTTCTATTAATTAGATTTTTTTGTGTTTTTTGCGAATTTTTTCGATTTTTTTATGACTGGGAGGGGGGACGGAGTGAAATGAGGTTTGGCGGAGTGAGCGAGGAGTAGGGTAAGGTAGCATTGTGTGTTCTTCGATTTTTAGAATCAATGTTTCGATTTTTGCGGTTTTTTTTATTTATTTTTGGGTTCAAGGTCATGAGCATAGGGTCTCACTCAAGGTCATCAAGATCCAATATGGTGATCGGGGATCATCAAAACATGGCAGCCACAGGCCGCCGGCAGCCTGTGATGTCATCGCAGGCGAGTAATCCGAAAATCCGATGCATGATACCTGTCCCAAGCACATGAGGTGTACGTTTCTCCACTCGAAATGTTATTCTCGCTTGGATCATTGCATGACAAATTTGTCAAAAGTAGCTTCAGTTGTAATAGTTTCGGATACATTGGTTGTTTTGAATATTCAGTACGGGCTGTTTCATAACATAAACGCCGCGGTGTGAAGACATCGCGAATAGACTATACTTCTGCAATGGCTGGTGCCTTCATGATCAGAACTTTATCCTGTGTAAATGCTGTTCACGGTAAAGTGAGCACTTTTGAAATCAACCTTGCAAAAAACTATGCCCATAACTACACACATGCTCCAATACACACTGGTACACCGAGGACAAGGTTTTGTTGAGTAAACAAAGTTTGTTTGGTGCAACCATAATTGTTTGTATACAAGCAATAAAATATTTAGTTGTTGAAACAAAAATATTCTGTTGTTTTTATTAGGTTGTCCCAAACAAACATTTGGTTTGTGCGACTAAAGATTTGTTTGGCTCTGCGTACATTAAAAAGTTTCTGTTAATATTAAAAAAAATTTAAACCCGAACGGCATTCGAACATAGTACTTCGTGCCTGAGTGCTATGACATAGTAGTATGAGTTAGAGGGAGTACTGATGATACAGGGGCGTTTATAATAAAAAAGAATGATTTAGTATGTTTAGGCAAAAGGGGACGGAGTTTCAATGTTCCATCATTCCGGTCCCCCGGTGGACATTTTTCCCTCAAAAGTTTCCTTTATTCAAAACAATTTCCAATTTCTCCCTTAAAATATCCCATTTTTTCCTAAAAAATTCCCGTTTTTCTCTCAAAAAAGCACCGATCCCCCCAGTTGCAAAAAAACGATCCTCGAAAAGGCACTTTTCAGTCGATTCGGGGGGGGATCATTTTCTATGGCAGAGCAGTGGCGGCCAGATTGGTGTTATAGGCATAGGCTATGCCAAATCGATACACAGGGTCCGGTGTCCGGAGTCAGACGTGACCATCGGCCATCTTGGTTCTGTCAGTTATCTTGTTCACCATGTTAGATGTCGGTGACCTTGACCCCGTGACCTTTAACCCAAAAAAGTACCAAAAAATGCCCATACAATTATTATAAAATCTCTTAATAAAAATTTAAAAAATAATATTAAAAATTTTATTTTAAAAACTGACATTTCCGCAGGTCTCCTTCCCCAGCTCCATGTCAAGCAGACGACTGAACCTCCTCTAATGAATCACATTATCTTAACATTTCCCTCCCCTACCAATGTTTCTCATTGGTTAATTAGTCGACAGGCGTCCACCCCCTTAATACTTACTCTGCCGTCTTGGATTTTTCGTTTTTCATTTGTTTATATACTGCTAGAGGCCGCCATCTTGGATTTCATGTTTTCATTTACATCACCTAAAAGGCACTATTTTCTCGATTTACCCACCAGGCGAGCTGGCGATTTGGCCACCAAGTGACAGCCATATTTTTTGGTAGAGTGAACGGTAGAATTGTACTCGCGAACGAGTTTTGGGAGTATATCCAACCACTTTTAGTTGCTATTAGCAGCGAAATGCCTCCACATTTTCCCCTTCAGAGTCCTGTTGAACCTCTCGACGATGGAAGCTTTGAAATTGCTTTACGTGGAGAAATGATATGTGTTATGTCTCTTCACCAGGGCCTTGAACTTCGAAATGTAGAATTCCTTGCCCCTGGTCGGTTTGCAGATAAGTCGGGATGCGTCCTTCGCGCAATACGTCAGCCATGGCCTCGGTGACATCATTGGCATTCTTCGACTTGACAGGCCTGGCCCAGACGAATTTTCTATATGCATCGATGGCAGTCAACATGTATATGTAGCCCTTGTTAACCCGAGCATACGGTATCATCTCCACGAGATTGGCTTGAAATAGGTCATTCATCCCACATATCACGACCTTGTGGCGGCGGTAGTTGGGTCTCGCAGACGCGTGCATTTAATTGGCGATTCCCAATCTACTCATTCTTTGTAGCCTCCCTCCTTCAGTTCTTCGGTGATTGAAATTATCTCGTTAGTGTGGGAGTAATTGCCAACCCTTTGCGATGCGAGAAGTAGCTACAGCCTATCGACCAGCTCGTTCGGGTCGTCCCAGAATACGTAGTCGGTGTTCTTGTCGTCGTCTATCTTCTTTAAAACTTTGCTGCTTTTCAGTGCAAGGCTGCTGAAAAGGTCGGCGAGAATTTCTACTTTTTCATGATATTCGTCCTTATAAACACCTGTCTCGGGATCATTGTCCTGGTAAAGTGCATGCGTGAGTTCGAGCAATGACTGGTATTCCAGCAGGTTGTATTCTGTAAACTGCCTGGGCTCCTTACGAATAATAATTTCGTAAAGCCCAGGGGTTCCCCGTGTCTTGTAATCGCCAACTCGGATGATCCCACTTGGTAGAAACTCTATTTCATAAGCACCGAGGAACCATTTATCATTATGCCTGTATTAACCGTATGTCGTATCATTATTACGAGATGTGTACGATAGTAGGTACCGGCGAACCAGAGCATTGGGTTTGAAGACTCTCTTTCAAACTTTTTTCTTGTGAGGTAAATTCGCACCCGATCCATCGTCCCGATCTGTCTGTACATCATGTTTTCGCTTCTTCATATGCTCAGCAGTATCGTCGATTTCGGTCTTCGTGGCTACATGTGCTCCATCGCTCTCCTTGAGTACTTCGGGACGACGACTAATGGGCTTAAAATTTCTTCATTTGTAAGGTATCGTGAAATGTTGGTCCTCCTGGCGAGTAAATACTTCGAGCGAACATACTGTATTGTCCTATGCAGGTCGCTGGCAATGTCCATCATCGCACTGAATAACAATTGTTACTGTTGCTCTCTTTTATAGTTTTAGTTTTGCGTCTCCGCCAAAATACTTTCGATCTTGCCCACGCATTCGCTGCAGACATCTAATATGTCCCTGCTGTAATTTTGAATATCACTTTTTGGGGCGAGGTGGGAAATCGAGGAAGTGAATGCCATATATCCTTCCAGGTTTTTCAGATTATCTTCATTTTGTGCAAGTGCCACATTCAATCTGTCGATAATTTGCCTTTGAACACTCGTTACAAGCTCGTCCATGGCCAACATATCGCAGACGATCTCCGTCTTCACAGACTCCATCTTCGCCGCGAGCTCGGACAGGTAGTTCCGAAAGAGTTTTTGTTCGGTCAACATACTGCGCAATTCCTAGATGATGTCATTACCAGTTTCGAGGACGAAATGTTTAGTAGCAGCATCCTTGGATCGTTCGGGTTCACCAACATTTCGAATTATTCTTATACCAGCATCACAAGTTCCATCGTTTCTTGGTACGAGACAACCTCCATCTTCGTCTTTGTGAAGACGCAGCTTGAGGCTACTTTGCCCGAATTTCGATATGCTGTAACTCATTCTCGACTGCCGGCGATGAACTGATCGAATCCCCGTCAGTATCTCCCATTATATAGGGGCAAGTCCTTAACGATCGTCAATTATCTTTATTTCTCTTTCCAACACAGGGCACACTGCCTCTTGAAATCTGATAGCATCATGTCTGTATTTACATTACCTTCGTAAACATGCCGCAAATTCATATCGTCCGTGCGAAACAACGCCAACACGTTTGCATTGTCGCTGAGCAGCTGTTTGAGTATGCGCGAATAAGTCTAGCCGAGGAACAGGCTGTCCACGTTCGCGTGCCGTCCCATGCTAAAGTACTCTTGAAAACAAGTTTGTTTTTCGCAGGCGATGTCATCGCAGACAAATAAGACAGGATGGCTTCATTATCACTGCAAGAGAAATAACCCAGGCCATCCACGGCCTGCAGTACTCGTGCGAGTCACTGATATTTCGGTTGCTGGAGCGAACTTGAATATAGGTACACGTTCTCGAACCGAAGACCATTCTCTTCCTCCAGCATGCTGAGTAGGTCGCATGTTTTCCCACAATTTGATGGTCCCGCGATGATGCACCTCGCTGTATTCGGAANCGCGTGCCGTCCCATGCTAAAGTACTCTTGAAAACAAGTTTGTTTTTCGCAGGCGATGTCATCGCAGACAAATAAGGCAGGATGGCTTCATTATCACTGCAAGAGAAATAACCCAGGCCATCCACGGCCTGCAGTACTCGTGCGAGTCACTGATATTTCGGTTGCTGGAGCGAACTTGAATATAGGTACACGTTCTCGAACCGAAGGCCATTCTCTTCCTCCAGCATGCTGAGTAGGTCGCATGTTTTCCCACAATTTGATGGTCCCGCGATGATGCACCTCGCTGTATTCGGGAATAAGCTTCCATGTCGTGATTCGTGGGAGATATCTTTATCTTCAGTATGAATGCGTATGGGTTGCTTGATAATATNAATAAGCTTCCATGTCGTGATTCGTGGGAGATATCTTTATCTTCAGTATGAATGCGTATGGGTTGCTTGATAATATGTATGTCGCCGCTACTATCCTGTGGAGCTGATCGTGCAGCATGCGGATATTGCACAGAATCAGTGCCGCAAATTTTAGAATATCTCTTCAAAATATCACTCCGAGTAAACCACCTCTGGCAAAGTTTGCATTGAAAAGTCACACTTGAACTTTTCTATATACAGGTCGTTATTTCATGTCATTGTAAATTCCGCAAAGCTGTAAATGCTTTACCGCAGAAGCGACAAAGAATATGTATCATTAGCATTTCACATCCGTACTGTTCCAAGTCTAGAATGATATTGAAACGAAAATGTATAAAAGGAGCGTATTTAAACTTTTATCACTCAATTTACCGCGATGCCTCGAAGAGGTAAGACCGTAGCTGGAAGCGGGATCGTCGATACGTTGATCAACAATCTACCATTCGAGTTGCACATTCCTGGAAACAGGTTCTGTGGGTCGGGAACCAAGCTAGCTAACAGGCTCTTACGCAGCGACACAGGTATCAATGCACTGGACGAGGTGTGCAAGAAGCAAAATATCACTTACTCACTAAACAAGGATATGGAAACCCGACACCAGGCAGACAAGATACTTGCACAGAAGGCCGACGAGATGAAGAAAATCATCAGACACCGGACTCGGTGAAAAAATATCTGCCTGGGGTGTATCCAACGTGATGAAGGCCAAGGTGAAGATGGGTTTCAGGTCGTGGAGTCTCGAGACATACCCTGGATTGTGAAGTCCAGCTTTGCTTCTGAGAAACTGAGGTTCTTCATCGTTGGGCTGCAGATCAGAAGACAGCACAAAGTGAGAGTGAGTCGTTCGCAGTTCGACACATGTCAAATAGAAAACGTGAAAATATTTTTGAATAGCGAAAGCTATCCGTACGTTGACATGAACATGAACTTTTAAAATGGGCAGTACCTGCTGGCATATCAGATGTACGCTCAATTCCAAAATGCATATTATNATGAACATGAACTTTTAAAATGGGCAGTACCTGCTGGCATATCAGATGTACGCTCAATTCCAAAATGCATATTATTGGCCCACCCAATCCACTATACTGAGCCCTGATACTTTCAAGAGTTTGGCGCCGCTCATGGTATTCTATGTGAGTAAACAGAGCATACTACCTCCAATGTAATCGACTGCAGGGTTCAAGGTTATTGGAGGTCACGAGGTCAATGTAAAGGTCACCTATATCTAACATGGTGGACAAGATGACTGACAGAATCAAGATCGCCGATGGTCAGGTCTGACTCCGGACACCGGACCCTGTGTATTGATTTTGCATAACCTATGCCTATAAAACCAATCTAGCCGCCACTGCTCTGCCCTCGAAAACGATCCCCCCAACCCCCACTCCCCGAATTGACTGAAAAATCATTTTCGTGGAATCGTTTTTGCAACCGGAAGGGGGGGATTAGTGTTTTACTTTTTAAAGAAAAACTGGACATTTTGAAGGAAAATGGTCGATTTTGAGGGACAGAAGGGACATTTTGAGGAAAATGGCCGCCGGGGGACCGGAATGACGGAGCATGAACAGCTCCAGAGCTCCGGTCTCTCGTCCCCTTGGCGCACAAACATACCAAAAACTTCAAGTTTTGAAGCTTTACTTTTATGTTCCTGTTGAACTTGTTTTATTTCGATGTCTACACCACTATTAATAATAAATACACTAACAAACACTGTTACTATTCCAATTGTCACAAAAAATTCAAACAATCTCTCAAGCTGTAATTTCGAACGAAGCCATTCAAATTAGTGGCCAAACACATATATTCAGTAGATTCAACCAAATATTTTGTAGACAGCCTAATTTATTTCGGGTCAACGCAGCGGTTTTTCTTATTCAAGCGTATACTTAGTTAGATGAACAAAATTAATTTTGTTGCTTTTCAAGCTCTGTTTACTCAACAAAATATTCTGCTGGGGTAACTAAATATATGTTTGGCCCTACACAAACAAATAATTTGTTGACCTGAACAAACCTTTCTCTCGGTGCATGCAGGCTCCGTCCCTCCCTCCCTCACTTCCCACCAACACGGCAGCCGTCAACTTCAGATGGGGAGTCAATGTTAAACGAAATTCCTTCTCATTGCGTCAAATTTAAAGATAACTATTTCAAATAAAAAACATTTTGAGAATACTTTTTCAAAGAATATTTCTATATAAAATTATTTCTGAAAAAAAAATTGTATATTAATTTTTTTTTTTTTTTGTTATATGCAGGTTTCGATATGACATTTTAAAAATATATTAAACAAAGCAATTGGCAAGATTTCTTGACGTAGCAACATCCCTTAAGAAATTGCGCGTAGAGCATTTTTTGTTTGAAATAGTTATCTTTAAATTTAACGCAATGAGAAGGAATTTCGTTTAACATTGACTTCCCATTTGAAGTTGGCGCCTGCCGGGTTGGCACGCAGGGTCGTTAACACCGGGGGTGGATTAGTAAAATTAGTTCTTAAGCCCCTGTCACACTGTCAAATTTTCACCTTCAACTGTGTTTGACAATAAAATTTGAAGACAAATAAAAGGCCATGAAATTTTTCCTTCCAACAAATTTTATCAAATAATCTTGAATGTGTTTGGAAATGTGTTACACTGTCAAATTTTTTTAGTGGGAGAATCTAATTATTATTATTTAAAGAATTATTTTCATAGTGAGATATTGATTTTGTTTTTCTGTGTAGTCCTTTACAGGATGAAACGAAAGCAATGGTGTAATTTATTTTCGCTTTTTTACTAAATTAAAAAAATATATATTAGGGATGTTTTATGCACAATTACATGTAATGCCTCTTTGTTCGTAATATAATGTGCAATATTCACTTAAAATAGCATTCATGCCCAGACAGTTTCTACATAAATTATTTAATTATCTTCATAACCTACTACGTTTCCAGCAATTGTTTGTTATTTTTAAGTTTCTTGACGGCCAATCTTGGTCGAGCACGATTCTGATTGGCTAAAACCATCAATCATCAAAGAAATTTTATAACCGGTCCAATCTTCAAATGTTTAATTGAAACCGAAGCCATTCTCCTTTCCCAGACAAATATGGCGACGTTTGTGACGTTTCGATGACGTCATAGCTGTCCAGCGTTATTTGACCAAATATATTAGAAGCAGTTTGATAGGAAAATTGGACATTGTTACAGAGGCTTAAGAACTTATCTTACTTTGAGAGGGTAATGCGCATATTTAGGGCTACTAAGGTTAGTGCTTTTTGTTATTTATATATATATATATATATATATAAATAAGAACACGGATTTCAATTTTATTAACACTTTTACTTTCACAAAAATCCCACGCTTTATACTCTGATGGTGCACGAGTACAGTGAGACGCTCAATAATAATGTCCATCGTATATACTGCGAAAGAATACAAAATGAAAAGTAAAAGTAGATCCTAAACAGGAATTTAAAAAGTGTTCGATTAACCGTGAACGGCCTATACTAGGTTTTACGTGATTCACGTGATCCCTTTTTACATGTGTATTACTGGTTCACATTCTTGCACGGCGTGGCAGTGAACGAATTGCCCAATCACAGAAGTGACAAGGATGTACACGTTTATAGAGTCTATCTTGGCACTGCCTGAACTCGAAAAATTCCTGTCTCTCTAAATATAAGAAGACGAGAAATATATTGGTTTCATCTGTGAGTATTTTATTGGACGACCGTCTCTAGTAAAGTATTTACATGTCAAGCTGCCTTGCAGTAATATATTTTTATTAAATCGATAATCCATTGTCTAAACAATCGATGTATGTCTGCTTGACAAACGGTGCTTCGCGAGTTGTAACTCAACATTGGTTCTGCAAGTGTGCGGTGTAATTTTCACTTGTAAGTAATGCTGATTTAACTCTTAAGCTGCCTTTTTATGTGGTAATTTTCAGATGTGACGCGAACAACATCAGTAGACTTTATGAAAAAACTGAAGTGCAAGATTATCGATACCTCTCGATTCTCGATTCATTCAATCGCAACTGATCGCGATAGAACTTCATCATATAATTTGTACGTTGGTTTGCGTGGCGCACTCCTAGCTGGTTTGCTATGGTGCTTTAAAAAAACGGATTATAAGTTTTTAAAATTGCTAAGATATATGGTTTTATTGTGCGGTCTTTTAAACCCAATTATCCTTCGTCAAGATGAGATTTTCTCTAAATTCTAAATACAGCTACTGGTAACAAAAGTTTGGTATTTGGATAATAACAAGTCTTAATGTGTGAACAAACTTTAAATTACGGAATGCGTATTTTTTAATGGTTTTGTACCACCTTGCTCCGTAATATATATCTCAAGTGTCCGTTACCTTTCCACTGAGCAAGTCAATAGTTTTATTTTCACTTTATGAGAACTCGATAATCAATGAATAAAACAAGAACACTGAAAAAAAAAGTTGTTCGTGGCTACAAAAACAGTTTGGTTGATGCTTCCCAAGGCGAAATTTTGTTGTTGGTAAAAAACAGATCAATTGTGAATTGTATGGACAATCCCGTTTTTCTAACTTAACTGTTAATTTGTATAACAGCACTACTCCTTAGAATGCAATTTATTTACTAAAATATATTTTAATTACTTTTACAAGCAAATGTGATTTATCATATACGTATTCAAATTGATTCACGAAGTATAGCAAACCTTATTGTGTATTTAAATTAAAATGTAGTCTAACTTACACATCTGTACGTATCATAAACGCTGATATTTTAATATTTAAAGTATTATAAGGTAAAGTCTGTCCTTATAAATCAATAACTTCAAAAGTTTTGTTGACGTTATCCTAAGAATGGCCATTCCACACATTTTTATTTGCAAGTTTTCAGTATTCAAGTTTTGCGTGCGTTTTCTCTTGCCTCAAGCAAATAAATTTCATCAAGGAGCAGATGACTCCATTATATTTCAGACGAGGAAAAGCAATAAGTTATAGTTTCCGGGGTTTCATATTGGTTGAGGTCAACTCACGTCATCGAGTTCGTATTTAGTAACCGTTCAAACTAAATTTCTCAAAGCTGCACGAAGCTTAAACTAAAATGGACTGAACATAGGAAATGGAGTGACGCCTGGAACCTCGACTAGAAGAGGTAGTGGTTCTTAACTTGTAGGCGAGTCTGTGTTTCCAAGCAGGTGCCCATAGGAAATGGAGTGACGCCTGGAACCTCGACTAGAAGAGGTAGTGGTTCTTAACTTGTAGGCGAGTCTGTGTTTCCAAGCAGGTGCCCATAGGAAATGGAGTGACGCCTGGAACCTCGACTAGAAGAGGTAGTGGTTCTTAACTTGTAGGCGAGTCTGTGTTTCCAAGCAGGTGCCCATAGGAAATGGAGTGACGCCTGGAACCTCGACTAGAAGAGGTAGTGGTTCTTAACTTGTAGGCGAGTCTGTGTTTCCAAGCAGGTGCCATGGAAGTAAAGACCGACATTCATGCGGCGTCTATTGACAAGATGAACTTGTTAAAAAAAAAACGTTACTATTGCGCCAATCCTTATTCTTTTATAAGAAAAATTATTAAAAAACATAAATAACCAACTTAAGTCTTACTGTAAAAGATTTCAATGAAACAGAAGGAATATTTCAACAGACGAGTNACGTTACTATTACGCCAATCCTTATTCTTTTATAAGAAAAATTATTAAAAAAACATAAATAACCAACTTAAGTCTTACTGTAAAAGATTTCAATGAAACAGAAGGAATATTTCAACAGACGAGNAAAAAACATAAATAACCAACTTAAGTCTTACTGTAAAAGATTTCAATGAAACAGAAGGAATATTTCAACAGACGAGTTCTTATGTACCCGTAACAGTAACATATGAAACCTAGTAGATAATTTCCTATTGGACAGATGCACCAACAGCTACCAATCGTAAAAACGTCGGCTTGCCAGGAGAAGCCAATAACATTGCTCCCAGAAAGGTTACAGCTGAGTTATCGCAGGTTCCTGACAGCGCACAACACCGACCATAATTTTGTATTATTTCGCAACATATCGTAAATAAACTAATTTTTTTTCGCTAAGGTGCTAAAAAATACTCTAACGATCGTTGAAGTTTACACACACCTATGTACACATATGTATACATATACGTATACACACATATACAGACTATATAAATGTATCTATCTACACACGTCTAACTCAGTGTGGAAGACGTGATCTCGATTTCGACTGCTTGCAATGCGGATTTTTTGTCCACGTGTTTTACCATCCTTGGAGGCCAGATCAATTCTGCCTTACTTCCGGAGATATGTAATCAGCTATGTTTCCCGTCTGCCACGTGTGAACGAACGGAAATAAAGCTTACTACAGAAAGGCAGGAAATTGAGCGAGTTCATTCGCTAATGGATTGGGATTCACGCACCTCTGTACACTCGAGCCATAGAAGTTTGTTCATTGACTGCAGTCACGCAGTTGGTAGAATTTATTTATACAGCTAGTTCTTGTGCTACAGCGGTTGAGAGGCGATTCCAAATGAGAAATCATGCGGGGAAGATATATATGAGTGGTTGCCTTAAGTGACTATTAAGGGTTTTATTCGCTTTCGAAAAGGGTAAAAGTTGGCTTTTTTTTTTTTTTTTTAACAAACTTTGGAAACTCTTAGACATTTACTCTTTCAGGCATACATAAAAATGTAATTTCTGGCGTTGCAACGAACAAATTTTTTGTTCAGAACACTAATAGAATCAGTACAACGCTCCATCATATATCGGGACCAATAAACATGTATTTATGTTTGCCATCATATTTTATGCGACATGGGAATACAGTCTAAACCAAGAATGAATTCTCCCAACACGTAAAGGACTCTTACCGGATGCCGTTTTTTGATGTATTCAGTGAAGATCACTAAATATATTTCCTGTGCAGCATTCAATATGTAGGCCACCATGCGTGAAAGGGTTAAAAATAAAATTGTGCAACTTATAAACAAATTAAGAACACAAACTCTTGGAAAGGTAATTGCTAACAACTTACCTAGTCGGAAACAAAACAGGTGTTGCAACTCTCACAGAGCAGTACATTTTACAGCCCTGAGTATTTGCTAAAATTACACGACAGACTGAGGGCCGCGGTTGTGTAGTTATCAGACTACTCGACCCTCACCAAGGCGAGCCGGGTTCAATACCCGGTGGGGTTGCCCCTGGCTTTCCGCTCGTGGTAATCGTGTCGGACGATGCTGCTGGTCTGCGGGTTTTCTCGAGGATCTCCAGTTTCCCCCGCCCTTCACATTCCGGCGCTGCTCCATAATCACCTCGCTTCACTCTCGTCAGCTCTCAAGGCCTCGTTGTTAAGAGCCGGCCAAACCTCGCCACGACCAAATGTACAGAACATGTCTCCTGGTTTTAATGCTCTATAGCCGTCTTCGTTTTCAAGAAAACAGCCCCGTCCAAGGGTGGCCGTACCCGTACAATACCTTGGAGATAGGCAACATGTACACCACACAAACCACACCACTTGTCGTGATTAGTGTGTCATTTACAATCACCTTTCCCGAGGTCCATTGTCTTCGTATACTGATACATAAAAATTAAATTGTGTGGATTCCCTTTCTTTCACCTCTAAAAACTACCGATATTTTTTAATAAATGCTTATTATTTTCTCATTTACGAGCAGGATGAACATCATCCTCAATAATCACTTAATGCCACAAGTCGTACGTACCTTGATAATTATGAAAAACAAAGGCATATCTGAAAACTAGGAAAGTTATACCAGAAAATGGTATATTTCGACAGTATTATTCATTCCAAAGCACAGTCTTATGGTCGCATTAGTATGTTCCCCAGACAAACTATGAATCAGGATAGTGGGGCGGGCTTTGAATAAAAGGGAAAGTGTGGGGTGAACAACGTAAGAAACGGAGATAACACCACCACATGAAATTCCGCAAGAAGTGGGAGGTGCAAATGACGTCCACAAATGACTGCAAAACAGCGAAGTCACGCAGAATCTGCTTCCCGGAGCGCGACCGAGAGCGAGTGCGAACGACGGTGGCTAATTGAATCTCCGACCAGCCGTTGTAACTCACTCACGAGAAGACACCTTGTAGACCAGATTACTTATGATTCGTCCTCATTGTCGCTCGTATTTAGTCGCCGGCTCTCAGTAGTCAATTACCACGGAGGTACAAGCCGAGGGGGTCGCGGGGGGTCCGGAACCCCTCTAGGGTTATCAGGAACACCACTGCAATAATGGCCCCACGGGACCCCGAACCACACTTATACCGAAATTCCTTCTTGCTGTAATTTTCATGTCATCTCTTAAAATAGACTTAATTCAGTTTATATTTTAAATTATACTTCAGTACTGCACACATGTTAAGATGCACGTTCAGGACGAGGCAAGCATGCCAAGACAGTCCAGGCTATGAGGAGTACACGATAATCTGGAAAGCTAACACATTTTACCGCCTGTCAACAAGATCACGAGATTAGGTAGTACGGCCACAAGGTGCACGGATTGTCATTTTTAATTAACAGCAATTCTCTTTACATTTGATTAATATCTACGTACATATAAATACAAATACACATAATTTGGGTAAAAATGGTTCACTACCATAAATATATAATTTTTACAATTTGGACTATGGCATCTTCGAAACTAATTTATAAACTGTCACTCAATAATAGTGTTTTTAAGTGTGTGATCAGTGGCAATAAATTCTCAATAACTTCCCAAGGTTGACTGGGAAACAAGTACTAGCGGTCTATACTATGATATTTGGGAATTATTAAAAGGATATTGTGTCCTTGCAAAAAAAAATATATCGGAAACGAACGCTCTGCTATTAAGATCTCCTTCGCTCTTTTATAGGCCGATAAGTTGTGATAAACATGAAGCCTCTTATAACAAAAATGGATCTCCACTGGAAAAAATATGCTTTCTACGTCCTTGTCCACAGCGTGTTATAAAAGCTGCCAACCAATCACAATAGTGCAAGCGTTTCAAGGCTATGAACTAGCATAATTCCCGCGAGTGTAGTTGTACTAAACACGTTCTGCGGCAAATATATGGAGAAAGTTACGTCTTGCACGCGTTATGTGTGATGTTGCTTTAATAACGAAGTGTGAAATGTTAGCACAGATTTTCTGTTATTTATACATATGATTTTATAACGGCCAGTGCAAAATGACGAATATTTGTTATTTCTGCACTGACTGATATTATATTCCTAAACAAACTTAATTTCTCCAAGTGGAATTTCTATGGCAGGGTTACCAACTGACAAACTGACTGTTTACAAAAAAAATACGACCTTTCTTTAATCAGTTTGGTTCCGATTTCATTTACGAAATCAAGCGTTGCCACCATGTACACCGAAGAGCAAAAAAAACTGGTATAGGCGTGCGTATGCAAATAACAGAGGTATGGTACCAATCAGAGTAACGCGATGGAGTCGGCTGCTAGATCGGTTACTGCTGCTACAATGACAGGTTATCAAGATTTAAGTGAGTTTGAACGTGGTGTTATAGTCGGCGCACGAGATATGGGACATAGCATCTCCGAGGTAGCGATAAAATTTGGATGTTCGCGTACAACCATTTCACGAGTGTACCGTGAATATCGGGAATCCGGTAAAACATCAAATCTTCGACATCGCTATGGCCGGAAAAAAAATATCGTGAAAGAACGGGACAAACGACGACTGACGAGAATCATTAAACGTGACCGACGTGCAACCCTTTCTCAAATTGGCGCAGATTGTATTCGTGGACTGCCCTGCTGGATTCATGGTGTTAACACCTCCTGCATACCTTCAGACATTAATCGAGTCCATGCCACGTCGTCTTGCGCCACTTTTGCGTACTCGGGGGGCCCTACACGATATTAGGCAGGTGTGCCAGTTTTTTTGGCTCTTCAGTGTAATATATTGGTTTGCGCTGTACTTTGGTCGAGCGGGCGTCTCGCAACCTGTAAACAACGTGCTGCGTGACTGGTGTTGTAGTCTATTCGCGGTTTATCAACGCTTTTGAAGCAAACTTTTCAACAATTACTCCATTTGTGACGTGCTGGGTTGTTACCTAAGTGGCATGTATAGCACAAGCGTTTTATATTTGTGTTGGCATAAAAGTACCTCATTTTTTGGTTCAGTTGAACTTTTGGTTATATTTTATTTATAAATTATAATATTTCATTTACTTATAATTAGAGACCTGAAAATTTCGCAAATTCAGTGACTCGTAGGTTAAAATTCAGTGTTATATTCAATCAGCTGTCTATGTCACATAGGTTGTTTGCTGACAGGGTGGATGGCGTTGATTGGGCATGCATTTTGTTTTAAGTTTGTTGTAGGCTCAGAGTTATCAAGTAGGTGTCAAATAAAGCATGGACCAATTACATAACTACACGTTTATGATTTCTAGCTAGTCCCGAAATGAATCCGTGAATGTTTCAGGCCTCTGCTTTCAACTAATAAATAAAAACCGAGAGAAAACGGGCGTGTTGGCAATAGTAGTTATAAAATGGTGATTATGCTGCAGGGGATAGGTAATGGGAACAAGGGGACTCAAGGCTGCCATCTTGGATGACGTCACGAGGCAACCTCCTGCTCTGTCATTCATCTCAATGTCGGTCATATTAAATTTCCCCTTCCGCTCTGTCATTCCTCGCCAGTGTTTTCCATCTTNATTCATCTCAATGTCGGTCATATTAAATTTCCCCTTCCGCTCTGTCATTCCTCGCCAGTGTTTTCCATCTTGGACTCCATGTAAGGGTGGTTTCCTCAGAGTCCTCCCAGTCTCCCATCTCCTGCGTTCTATCCCTCGGGGGGGGGAGGGTGCTCATATTCTTCCAGGTCTCCTTCCTGCCTTTCTCGTCCGTTCTATCCCTCTGAGTTTTCTCAGAGTCCTCTCTCTCTCCCTCTCTCGTCTCCAACTGGGGTTTTATAAAATATTCTTCCAGGTCTCCTTCTTACCTCTCGACCATTCTATCCATCGGGAAGTTTTCTCATATTCCTCCCACATTCTATCCCTTGGGGTTCTCTCAAGAGTCATCCCAGTCTCCTTCCTGCCTCTCGTCCATTGTCTCTTGGGGTTTTTCTCAGAGTTCTCCTGGTCTCCTTTTCTATCGTCCATTCTCTCTCCCTCTCACTACCTTGTCTCCACATTCTATCCCCTTGTCACCATCCCCAATCCNCTTTTCTATCGTCCATTCTCTCTCCCTCTCACTACCTTGTCTCCACATTCTATCCCCTTGTCACCATCCCCAATCCCCTGTGACACCCCTCTCTTGCGCATTTCCTGCAAACTGTTACATCCTATGCATATTTGCTGAAATAATTTACTACACTTAACATGTATTTGTAGCCCTTATTAACAGTAGCATTAGAGATCAATTCAATGAAGTCAGCCTGATCTCGCAGTCTAAAGACGAGGACTTTTGGCCTGGGGTCATTACAAGTAGGTGGAACTCGATGGCGATCTGCAAACGAGACATTGGTTTCTAGTATATTTACCCACCATCTCGCAATTCTTCTAAAATATTCACAATCATGTTTGTGTGGGAATTATTACCAGCTTGCTGAGACGCAATTAGCAGCCGCTGATGTGATACGAGCTCATTGGCATCGTCCCATAATGCATACTCGAGCCAGCTGCCTCCATCAAGCTTCGAAGTCAGGCCCGAGCCGCTCGCTAAGTCGATGTCTGGAAACAGCTCAGCAACAATGCTGTATTTCAAATGTGTCTCATCCTTATTAGCATTGCTGGAAGGGTCATTGTCTGCCAAATGTGCACTCATGAGGCTAAGTAAGCACATGTACTGACGACGAGCCTGGCACGAGTATCCTCCTGTCTCGTGTTCAAACAGCAATTAATGAGGCCTGGTGATGCCCACATTGCCTCGTCATCAATTTGTATTAAATCATTTGAAAGAAAAAAATTTGTTTGTTCCCCAAGAACCATTTCTTATTGCATCTAGAAATACCATATGTTCCATCATTAAACATCGTGCACGAAGACAGGTAATTGCGAATGGTCGTAGAGCACAAGTTAGCCCTAGCTTTTTTAAGCGTCAATGTAGCTAAAGGCAAATCATATTCCTGTTCAACTGTCGCAGTATCCTCCGGAAGTATGTTATGCTTCCTCCCACTCCTAGGTTCGATGTCCGGCTCAGTCTTCATTGCAGCAGGGAGGGCAGTAGTTGTAAATTATCTAGCCAAGGTGTGATTGGTCAGAAGGCTTCTTCCAATGTATCATCGCGATGTAAATCCACGGCAGCAGCAGTCATTTTACTAAGACATGATGTACTTAGTATTTATAACATACACAATCATAGTGGCATTTAGGTGTGACATCGTTGCGTCGGTCGGATCGGGCCCATGGCAGCATCTCTGTCGGTCTGAGTAGGTTTGAGAAATACACTTCAGGCCTTCTGATATGATGGGTTATGGCATTCCGAATATACTTGCAATGAAGCCACAATTCATCGTCTGAAATTGTATCGGATAAGACGTGAACAAACCCGGTTAAGAACCTATCTTTCATAGCTTCGAGGCGACCAACGGAAGTGGAGAGTTTGCTCACCGCCTCAGTCAATGCGCTAACCTGGCTGTCGAATTTAGCAGACAATGCAGCCATCCAGACGAGGCGATCATCCATAGTTGTGAAACATTCGTCTAAGAAAGAGAGTTTGTCCACACACCCCTCAATGATTTCAGTTCGCTGTCATTACTCGCATCTAATGCTTGAAGAACCTTTTTGGCTATTCGCTTTCCCACACTGTTGAGTTTCAACTCTAAGATGATGAGTCAGTCGTCAATTTACGAACAGAAGCCTCGGTCATAGTGCTCGACATCTGCAGTACTGCCAGCGATTTCAAAGCCTCTGAAGTAACGCTATAGACAAAGGACACATAAGCTGCATCGCCATCATGTTTCGGCCCTCCAAGATTATTGGTCCGTTTCCCTCCGAAACTGCAGTTACCATTATCAGTAGATGTAATACAACTGTACATCGTATACTTCAGGCTGCTATGGCCGAATTTGGATACGGCGTATCTCATCGTTCACTGATGTGCGCTAATGAACTGATCGAATCCCCTTCGGTACCTTCCCTTATGAGGTGGGAAATCCTTAGCTATCACAAGGAAACCATGCGATTCTCGCCGGCAAAATGAGCACATACTTTTAAATCTGCCAAATTTCATATCTGTATTAATGTGATCGGAGTAAACATGATTTAAGTTCAGGTCATCAATGCGAAATGGAATGAGGAAATTAGTATTGTCGTGCAGAAGCTGCTTAGGCATGCGTGAATAAGTTTTACTTAGGGAAATCGAATCCATTGCTACATGGCGGCCCATGCTAAAATACTGCTGCATGGTCGACTGTTTCTCACATACCACATCGCCTAAAAATACAGAGTTTGACAAAGCAACACTTGAAGGCACGACTTCTTCAATGTCGCTATGTTCTCGAACCAAAGACTGTTGGGTTCCTCCAAAAGACTGAGAAGCACACATGTCTTTCCACAGTTTCTTGGTCCCACAATGATACCTCGCATGGTAGTTGGCAGCAACTTCCCATGGCATGATTCGTCATCAGCAGTGATACTAACAGGAAGTGTGGTGGTCTGTGACACGATCTCCATTGAACTGATTAATGAATTGGTAAACCACATGTACTCATGACAACAGGACCATGTTCGAGACCGACCCGAGCATCGGACCTCAGGTGATGTGGATGGACAAGTTGGAGGTCGGGTTATGTGGCCAGTAACATGCCACTAAACAAACATATGAAGTAGATGTGATGATCAAGTAGAAATACCAAGAGGGGACATGGACAGGTGAATATGCTAATCAACAAACTCCCTTTTGAGCAACACATTCCAGGCTACAAATGCTGTGGGGCAAGCACACGACTAACACGAAAATTGAAGCGAGGAGAATTCCCTGTCAATTTGTTGGATGAAGTGTGCAAGAAAAATGACATTGCCCAAGTGACCAGTAGCAGGTTGGAAGGTAGGCATGTGGCCGACACTGTTCTCGCGGAAAATGCAAGTCGGAAGTTGGATCACCCAAGTCGAAACTCGGTGAATGTCTAGCTGCCTAGGGCGT
>NQII01006080.1:5770-25954 GCA_002778355.1 Clitarchus hookeri
GTGGAACGGGGAGGGGGGAAGAACCCCTCGCCATCATGCAGCCGACCAGCTGAGCGTGGTAGCGGTTGTGGAGGAAGTGGTACTGGGAGGGGGGAAGACCCCTCGTTATAATGCAGCCGACCACCTGGCGTGGAAGCCAGGACTCGACCTGCCGTCCCGCGCCACAGAGCGTCGAACGGGGGCGTAGACACGTATGTTAAATAACCCAGCCGATACCCCTCGTAGTGCACGTAATTAAGCAGAGCGTAGTTGGCTACAACTTGTGCGGTGTTTCCAGGCACACCGTCACACAACTATTCGTAAAATGTTCCAATATGTAACTGAAAATCTTCGTTGCAACAAAGGAAAACATCCAGTTTTATCATGTCAATTTCAGCACAGGATTTTTATGGCAATGGTTTTGAGTATGGATATGGTATTATAATCAGTACGATACCTTATCGTCAGTTAACCTTATAATGTCTAGATTTTCTTAAATATCCCCTTAGATTAAACTAGATGAGACATGACTAAATAGGTACATGATTAAAAATAACTACAAAATCTTCCTCTAGATTTCCATTTGTATTTAAGTTATTTGTTTTGCAGTATACTTTTGAAACTGCACATGCGTATAAACAGCCTTTCAAAACTGTGCGGTACTACCTAGGAAAACAGTTAAGAGTTCTATACATGCCTGTATGCAACCCGCTTTACCGGTACTTTCCATCCGAGACGCCACATTAACTGTGTTGCCCCAGATGTCGTAATGGGGTTTCCTGGCTCCAATCACTCCAGCTGTGATAGGTCCGTGGTTTATACCTGCAACAACGATCACTCAACAGGACTAGTTACACTTCATCCACTTTCTTAGACAGCTGCAAAATAACGCCATGGAAACGACTGCCCAACAAAAGAAAGAAAATATCGCCACTCATACATACATGGTCATGCAAAAGAGACAACCAATATATTGAAAAAAAGATCATACACTTAGAGATAAATATCAAAGAACAAACACCTGGTAACACTGTCATTAAAAATAAATCATAAAACAAAATAAAGGTAAAATTAATAATAAAAAGAAAATAAAATCCATGCAAAAGGAAAACAATCCCTGCTGCCTTCGCAAGAATGTAAAATACCAAAAAATCTAACAATCAAATATTGGCCAAAATATATAACAAAATTATGGAACTGAAAACTATGATGCTAAAAGTTACTTGATACATTCAGAAAAGGAATGACAAGAAAAAATAGGAAAATTTATTTTCACATAAAAAGGCAAGAACAGTGTTTCAAGACAATCAAAATGAATGAATTTTCTTACCCGGTGAAAGTGATTGGTATGGTAACATTAAAACTAGTAAAAGCGATAAAAATATTAAAATATCAGCAAACGGAACAATGACATATCTGAAACTCGAAAGTTAGATAAATTGTGGTTTGCAAATCTCTGTGAGAATACATACGATAATATTGGGCTGAAAAACTACTTTGATCCATTCTTGCTAACACTGTAGTGCTATAAGTTTTCCATAGAATGTGTTATTCTTCCTAGCTTCCTATTTCACAGCTTTTTAAAAGCGACTCACCCATTTTGAGCACGAAGTGGTTGAAGCTTTGCTCATTGATGCCCTGAAGAGCCTTTTTCAACTCCAAAGCGAACTCAACCAGAAGACTGAGGAGAGCCCATCTTACAGTGATTGGTTCTTCTGGCTGCAAATGTTGGTAGTTCGTTAGCTTAAACCTCCTTGCAACTCAGCAAAGTGTTAGCAGTTCACACCGGCGTACAAAGAAGATACTTTATAAGTAGGGGCAGTGATATTTCGCGAAAAGATTTCGAGACAAGATACAGTCCAAAGCACTTTAGGGTCGTCCATCTTCTTTGATTGGCTGAAAAATGTTCTGTCCCGTGTTAACCGTTTGTGCACGAATCACGAAGGTCCAGTGTCGGAGTTACTTAGTCCTGATTGGCTTGGTCGAAGACGGATACGGTACCAGCAGCCAATGGAGGTATAACAACAGCTGAGGTGTGTATATAGTATTGAAGTCTACTGTGTGCTCCGATTTTTACGCGAAAAGTCACTGGCCCTATTTATAAGTGTTCCTGCCACGTGCGCTGGGACTTTAATTACTTAAAAATTAACACGTTATTTACAAATGAAAATTTTGGTAGATATCTTGCATGCATTTTGTAGGAACGCAGGAACGAAGGTGAGGGGTATAGAGGTGCATTGTATATCCCCCCTCCTCTTGTTTTTAGAGGGGTTTAAAATGGTATTTTCACCCACCCCCAAGTTGTTTTATTGTGAAGTATTTTAGTACTTTCATTAATTATGCAGAAACAATATAAATTGTGCCAAAAATTCACGATCTGCTGTAGTAAAATTTTTTATCCTATTATATTTCATTAAAATGGGAAAGTCATAATCGCTCAGGCACATACAAGGCTGAAGTCGTCTCTCCAGACTTTTCTACTGGCCTGATTATCCGAACGTACATTGTAACTACATTTTTAGTAACTGGAGCCTAAATAACTAGTGTTGTTGTCAACTTGAAAATTAAGACAAACTTATTTCGCTATAGAGCTTAACGAAAAGTACAGAAGTTAGATAAATTAGTTCTTAACAGATTCAGGATAGTGAGAGACATATTTGTGTCTTCAAATTTCAAATGAAATTATTGTTTAAGAGCTGTTTTATTCGAGTCTGTCGAAAGAGCTTAAATTTATGATGCTATATTTTTTCTTTATGCCGAACGTTGAAAGTATTTTATATAGTGGCAATAAACAACAAATGCGGAATATTTGGTCTAGCTATATTTGTATCAGACTTAGACATATGAGAACGTGAAAGAATGCGGGGTATTTCGAAGTACTTTATTGTTTTATCTTTCAATTATAAGATTGCTATGTGGTCGATATCCTTAAAAGTTTAGACTTGGAATTCAGTCATTAAAATTGTAGCCTGTATTTCGTAATATAATATTCCTAAAACCAGTGAACACTTTGACTAAGAATGGTACACAAATGAAGACCTCGGACTTAACATTTAACCTTCATGCTACATGCATGCTAAGTAGAGGGTTGTAAGTGCATACCTTGAATTGTGTGGAAGGGTTGAGGCCACTTGCTGCCATGTAGGTCGAGCCAATAGTCTTGATTTTGATTATATCTTGATACTTCGGCTGCTCCAATAGCTTTAAGAATTTTAACATAATTATCAAAAATATACTTGTTACCTAAAAAAAAACTAATAAATAGATTACAGAACTGCGATTTGCTTTAGCTCGCAAAGCTTTTCTCAGAGAGAGAAAAAAATACTATAGAATCAATATTAGTTCGAGACAAAATCCTTCGACAAAATCCCTCATAAAAGAAAAATTAATTTTTAAGTTTTAATTTATGAGCAATTTGTTATGAGTTCATCCATTACAGAACATTCATAAAGAAGAAGAATTTACAAACAAATGTTAAATAACCTTTAAATTATAAATCGAAATACGAGTAGCTGTAATTTGAATACACCATTACGAAAGAATATATGCAAATTGCTGTGTTATGGCATTTATTTAAAAAGTTTTAAAATACAACAATCTTTAGTATCAATGAATACTTGAATTATGCTATTACTTACGGCATCGAAGTCTGATATCACTTCGTTAAGGAATCGCAAGCATTCCAGGCCTTGATTATTTACACTTTCTTCTGAGTAGAAGTCTACGATCAAAACAAACACACGCTATTATATTTGCATAAAAATGATTCACGTGATTTAAGTAAATAAATGAACTGTAAGATTTTTTTGGGACACAAACTCGTCTCGATCAAGTACTACAACATGAACTTCGTGTTATTTAAGTGCAGCTTCTGATTTTAAATATTATGCTATTAAGAATATTAAAATACTCGTATCTTAACAAATTTGTAGGTTTCTGGATTAGGAAATTGTGAGATTTTCGCCTGCAGTAGGTGGTACCATCTTGCTTCAACTATACATAGCAAAAAAACCTCAATGCACTAAGTGAACAAAATTGCTAGCTAGGTAGGTAGGGTTTGACATCTCTTCGACAGCGACGTCAATAGATATGGAGCAACATGCTTAGAGAAACAGGATCGGAGGAGGAATTGGCCATGGCCTGCACTAAGGAACCAACTCAGCATTCACCTGGAGTCATTTCTGGAAACCACAGAACACCGAAATAAGAATGACTGGACCGGGAATAGAACCCGGGTCCCCCCCGAATGCAAGATCGAAGTATTGACACTGTGCTACCTCGTTCGGTAGTAATCCATAAGAGTCATTATCGAAATTGCATATATAATGAGTACATAGAGGGGTTTACCGTTTATAATTTTACCACGATGAACTCGCATTAGTTTCGTGTATCTAATGATTATGCATGTGTTAACAAAAATTAAAATACACATTAAGTCAGAATTAATGTTTGGGTTTCTGGGTTTATACAGTATGTGCCTCTCACCCACTGAAGATAGTACATTCTTACTTCAACTGCACATAACAGAAAATGGCAAAGAAAATTTTAATTTCAATATAAATGTCTTACTGAGTGCGAATTTTCTAAATATAAAACATAGAACTGAATCTGAATGACTTAATATTCACAAATATATGGGGATTGCTTTGCTGACTATGTTTTAATTTAAGACGATCTCGTAGAGCCATAGTAGAAAAATTCATAGTTTTCTAATTAAAAATTATTACTGTTTTTATATAATAGTGGACACAAACCACAAAATCAGTTCACATGTAAGTAAAATTTTATTGTGTAGAACATCATGATAAAATGTTTTTGAAAACCTAATATAAACAAATGTTGGCATATTTACTTTAGTTCTAACTTATTGAAAAAGTTGGCAATTTTTAATCGAGAACTATAGACGGTATCAACTACTGCTGTATATGATAGTTACCATAATTCATATAACTTGTTAAGAACTACAATTATATCAAAATATATTAAGTAAAGGTTGCTCACGATAAAGTGAGCACTTTTGAAACCCACTTTTGAAAAACGCCACTGGCCCTACCTGCATATATTTTGAAGGGCGCACCGAGTGCCATGACCCCAGTAAAGTTAGTAACGTCAGAAGGAAAGTATTTCCACATCTTAACATTGAAAAAAAATTGTGCTAGGTAAACACTTGTGAAAACTGAAACTATCTCCATTGTTTTCTGTTTTTTTTAAAATGCATCTAAGTGTAGGCAGTGGTACATTTGTGAAATATTTACTTTAATAACATTTCCACAGTTTCACTGACCGATGCATGAATAAAGTGTTCAGGCCTTTGGGAATATTAATTTTACATACGGCGGAAGAAAATTCAACGTGCATAGAAGTATATCATGTTCAGTGCTTTCAAAAGTACTCAGTTTACAGTGAACGGCCTATAGTTAGGGGCAGTGATATTTCGCGAAAAGATTTCGAGACAAGAAACAGTCCAAAGCACTGTAGGGTCGTCCAGCTTCTTTGATTGGCTATACAATTTTCTGGCAAGTGTTAACCGTTTGCGCACGAATCACGGAGGTTCAGTATCGGAGTTAATTAGTCATGAGTGGCTTGGTCAAAGACGGACACGGCACCAGCAGCCAATGGAGGTATAACAACAGCTGAGGTGTGTGTGTATATAGTATTGAAGCCTACTGTGTGCTCCGATTTTTACGCGAAAATTCACTGGCCCTGCCTATAGTCCTTGATTCTATGTTTCCGGAACTCGAACACTGCGATAAATTTCCATAGCCCTTACGGACATGTTGGGAAAAAACCAAGAGTGTTGCCTCGCTAACGGTGGGACGGTAGTGCAGCACCTGAGAAGTTGGGCATGGAGGCGAAGAGCACGCCGACCTCGGCGTAGCTCTGACTGTACAACTCCTCGTGCTGCCTCTTGCGGCTGCCCATGAAGTGCGCTGCCACGTGGGGCGGCAGGATGTTGTAGACGAGGGCCTCATTGCGACGACGGATGTCGCTGGCCCGTTCCCGCTGCTCCTCCACCTCCGCTCGCCACAGGAACAGCACCCTCGACGCCTTCTCCAGCTGCGGACAACACCACCATTACCATCACAACCTGAGCAACTCTGCTCTCCACAGCAAACACACGAGCTACGAGCCACTACTTGCGCAACTCTGCTCTCCCAAGCACACGCATGAGCTATGATCCACTAACTGCACAACTCTGCTCTCTTCAGAAACATGCAATCTACGAGCAACTACCTGCGCAAACGTAGTCTCGAAACATGTGGTAAACATGCGGGCTATTAGCTACTCACTGCGCAAAACTCCCTTGCAAAATTATGCTTTTGCAGCATGTAGCAAATACGTGGCTATGAACCACTACTTGTACACCCACTGCATCACCAACTTATCTGCCTGCCCTCGAGCAACTCTGCTCTCTACAGTACGTTAAACGAACTACAACCCACTGCATCACCAACTTATCTGCCTGCCCTCGAGCAACTCTGCTCTCTGCAGTACACTAAAGGAACTACAACCCACCACATGTCCATGCTGTCCCTCTGCAGTGTGGACATTCACTGTGAGCATGTACCTATGCACTCTGCAGTAAACACATGCACTACAATCCAGTGTCTTAGCCTCTTTGCTCTTTACAGGAAGTTCACGAGCCGTAAGTTGTTACTGTGTGACCAAATATGCTCTCTGCAGTTAACATGCAAGTATCTCTGATTTTAAAAGTAAACATACAAGGTGTGAGCCACTGCCTGCTTCACTCTGCTCTCCACAAGAGCTGTAAACTACTGTTTTTTCTACCTTTTACCTCTGCAGTAAATATAGGAATAACTGTGCTCTCCATAGCAAACACGCACGCTGTAAGCCATTACATACGCGACCCTGCTTTCTACATCCAACTCGTGAGATGTAATCCCCTGTATGACCAAGTTTGCTCTGTGTGTGCATCTAACGCATCAAGAACTCCGCTTTCCACCGTAAACGCATGATATATTTATATAATCCACTAAATTCACAATTCTACTCTCCACAGTAAAGTCACAAGTCTCTCAAGTTAACATACAAGTAACTATGCTCACCACAGTGAACATAATGACCTATACGCTACTACTCGTGCAACTCTGCTCTCCACAGTAAACTCACGGGCCCATCGGTTACCACAGTCTTGACTCTATTTACTGCTGGTAAAAAGCAACCAGCTGCACAAATGGGCTTCCTAAAATAATATGCACCAAAAAAAAAAATTCGATTACTTAACTCATGTTTTAATTTTGAGTCATATTAAGGAAGTTTTTTGAAACATATACAACNTCCACTAAATTCACAATTCTACTCTCCACAGTAAAGTCACAAGTCTCTCAAGTTAACATACAAGTAACTATGCTCTCCACAGTGAACATAATGACCTATACGCTACTACTCGTGCAACTCTGCTCTCCACAGTAAACTCACGGGCCCATCGGTTACCACAGTCTTGACTCTATTTACTGCTGGTAAAAAGCAACCAGCTGCACAAATGGGCTTCCTAAAATAATATGCACCCAAAAAAAAAATTCGATTACTTAACTCATGTTTTAATTTTGAGTCATATTAAGGAAGTTTTTTGAAACATATACAACTCGGTCATCTCGCCATAGCGACACGAAACGTTAGAAGTTATAATCACCCAGAAATTTACACACTAACTGCTATATAGTAAAATGATAACTCAGTCATCATTATTGTGATTGGCAACACTTGAAATTATTTTCTGTTTTTATAACTGTAATATTTGTTACTGCTTTTGTTTGTTTGGTACATGTATGCACATTTGCTTAAATCTGGTAGTCCCGTAGAGTTACAGGAGAAATTGGACCTGATATATTTCCCAGCCGTCATAAATTAACTGTTGGGTAGTCAAAATTTTGGCAAGTGTTTATAATTTTTTTTAAACACGAAGTCTTATCTGCGAATTTAGCATATGCTGCCCTATAATTAGCATTGTACTTGATAGATGTGAAGATATGTGAAGAAACTCACGTGGCGTGCGAGAAAGGCTAGGGAGATGGTGGCAGCCAACAGCAGCCCACACAGAGTGTATTTCCCTGGCGCTATACTGAAACATAAAGACATTAAAAGTAGCTGGATAAATACATTATTCGTTCACAAAATATGATTAGTTTGCAGTGCATTAAATAAACATATTATAATAAAAAATAAGAAATGTAGAACACTCGAATTTTTTTAGATATACCGTAAGATTCGGCAACTTTGGGCCAGCGACCCAACAATGGGCCACAGCTGCTTTCGGAACGAGAGAGCTATCTGGCTATCTGGCGTTTAAATAACATATTTATTTTAAATTGACATTTTTATTTATTTAACAAAAAAACATGAAAAAAAACATATTAAAGATTGAGGGAAAATGTAAAAAACAAAAATGTATACAGTTTTGACTAGTGAATAATTGTAGCGTGACAACATTGGGCCAGGGGCACGTTTGACACGTATTTTAAAGGGACAAGAAGACGTGGCCCATGGTTGACTTACTTGTGTATACGACAATGGGCCACACAAAAACAATTACCCATCCCTTCCCTTACTACCTGGGATTTTTTCGGCCACATGATTACATTTTTGAGATGTGCAGTTATGCTGGATAAAATTTCCAACCCGTTATCTTAATAAAAAAGGGTGATTATGCTTGCAAATATCAAAAAGTGGCACAAAGTTGTCGAGTTTTACGGTACCATCAGAATTCTGTATTTAAAATGAATTTTTTTTTAAAGTGAACTTCTTTCATGTTAAAAAATACACACAGAAATTTAATAAACATATGCTATGCTAAAGAGATGGTAATGATAATTTAATACTTTCTGAACGATCTTTTGTAGAGCTGTAGTCAACGAATTAAAAGCATTGACTGACTACCCACAGGTGTATTATTCTCACTTCTCTGTGTTTATGTATATTGAATATTAAACACATGAACTCATCCCAAAGAAAAATTATTTAAAAATCTGAACTAAAATAATATATTCCAGCATTAAAGAAGAGACAGGGAAATGTTCAAATCCCATTATTTTTTATATGAACTTGTATTACACTTTTTAACTTGATGTTTTCTTACAATTTCTTGATTATCTCACTCTTGCCACAAGATGTTGCCGTAATTAGCTGCTTATTTGGTTGTCTCCAAGAGTTTTCAAAATTTGTTGTTCTACTAAAATATGAAAAATAAGAAGGCATGAAGCTAGAAGCATGATGCTGGTACCCGACACAGAATGTAAACAAATGTCATAGATTTTGATTTCGTATTGCAGTAGTTTCGACTAACTTTCCTTTATGAATCTAATGAAAAGTACAGTATATTGAATCATATGTTCTGTTGAAATTTTCTGTAAATAACACATTTAAGTTAAAATTAAGAAATTAATGATAGGGAAGAAAATTAATAAAAGTTTTTAAAATAATGACAGGATGTTCATGAAACACTTTTTCTGTGATTCTTACAAAATGTGGTCGACCTCAGATAAAAAAAAACATTTTCCCTAATTAACACCTGGAAAATTTGAATGAAGACACTCAAAGGCTAACGATAACTTTCTAGTGTCACATAAAGCAACAACATAATATTTAACATTGGTAATCATACCGAACTATCGCGTAAAAATCGGAGAACACCGTAGACTTCAATACTATATACACACCTCCGCTGCTGTTATACCTCCATTGGCTGCTGGTGCCGTGTCCGGCTTTGACCAAGCCACTCAGGACTAAGTAACTCCGACACTAAACCTTCGTGATTCGTGCGCAAACGGCTAACACGGGCCATAACATTTTTTTATTTAGCCAACCAAAGAAGCTGGATGACCCTACAGTGCTTTGGACTGTATCTTGTCTCCAAATCTTTTCGCGAAATTAGGGTGTCCCTAGTCATAAGTAGGGACAGTGATATTTCGCGAAAAGATTTCGAGACAAGATACAGTCCAAAGCACTGTAGGGTCGGGTCGTTAAACTTCTTTGATTGGCTAAAAAATGTTCTGGCCCATGTTAACCGTTTGCGCACGAATCACGAAGGTTCAGTGTCGGNCAGTCCAGCGCCGGACCCACGACGACGACGTTGACCACGCACTGCGCCCCGGCCACGAGCACCATGAAGCCCGCCTTGGCGACGTGCGACAGCTGCGCCGGCATCGACACCGCCACCAGCACCAGCACGCAGAAGTGCGTCAGGTACGAGGGGTACAGGCACGCCCGGCCCTCGTCCTCCGTCGTCGTGCAGTTGAGCGCCGACCTTGGTGTCCGGCACGACACCTGCACACAGACGTCACCCGTTGCCTTCCACGATCACGCCGGGAGGTCCACTTCCACACAGCGGTACTGAGACAACACGTGAACTACGAACTCGTGTTAACCCTCCTAGTCCCACATTAACCCCTTTACTTTTGGTCTGTCAAGTACTTACGAATTCCTTGCAATAACTTACACGATGGAACTATAAAAAATAATTTATATTGGTCCATGGCACCAGCAGCAACCCGCATTAAAAAGGTTTTGCGTGTTGGCGGCAGCCATAAGCATTATACAGGAGAAAGACGTTGTCTGTAATGGTACTAGCTTCTGACTATGTATAGTAGAAACCATGAATTTTACCTTTTTGCAACATGTACGTGAACGAGTATACTCGGGATAATATGTTAAGGGTTAAGTTAAGCTTTCTGGTGTTGGGAATAATAAATATTCTGTTGCATGCTGTACTTAAGTTGGCAGATAACTTTTTCCATACTACAACCAACCAGCTGCAGATGTTGTGTTTAGTGGTCGGATATGTGAACCTGCTATAGTATAGTGTAGCATAGTGTAGTGTAGTGTAGCATAGTGTAACATAGTGTAGTTTAGTGCAGCATAGTGTAGTGTAGCTTAGTAAAGCTTAGTGCAGCATAGTGCAGCATGGTGCAGTGTAGTACAGCATGGTGCAACATAGTGCAGTGTAGTGCAGCATAGTGTATCTTAGTGCAGTGTAGTGCAGCATAGTGTAGCATAGTGCAGTGTAGTGCAGCACAGTGTAGTGTTGTGTGGCTTAGTGCAGTGTAGTGTAGCTTAGTGCAGTGTCGAATAGCATAGTGTAACATAGTGTAGCTTAGTGCAGTGCAGTGTAGTGCAGCATAGTGCAGCATAGTGTAGCATAGTGTATCTTAGTGCAGTGTAGTGCAGCATAGTGTAGTGTATCTTAGTGCAGCATAGTGAAGCGTAGTGCAGCATAGTGCAGTGTAGTAGCGAGGTTTACGAATCAGTTACCCACATGTAGTTCATTGCGGACTGAGCCTTGCAGTGTACCTAAATTACAGGTCAAATATAACTTCCGTGTTCNCTTGCAGTGTACCTAAATTACAGGTCAAATATAACTTCCGTGTTCAACATGTAGCAAATTGTCTACACCAGGAATGAAAGGGTTAACGTCACGATATTGATTTTGCCATATATCGTGTCATAAATACGAGTCCGTTACAGGGCCACCCAGAGGATTTTGGACGACTTAAGCAAAGCTACATTTTTTTTTAAATTTCAAATTTGGTGTGTATTTATATGGTGTTATAATTGTATAAACTGTAATGTTAATTATGATAATTTGTATTGAAATATCGATTATTAATTCTGAATTATACAATATATCAACATTTGATCCAAGTTTGTTGTATGTGCTTTGGTTCTTTTAATTTTTGGTCAATCTATGATAACCAAAACAATCTACCCGACCTAACCTATTCAAGCAAAACATAACCTAACCTTACCTAATGTAAACTAAAACACCATAATTTAATAATAAGTTTTATTATAATCCAATATTTCAGATTCGATAATGTCCAGGAGGAATAGAATGCACAGATTTAATGGTTTTCATGGGAGACCTAATGGATACAGTGAAGAGATTTCGGCGTATCTTAACATTGAGGTCTTGAGAGCCGATGAAGACCTACTGGAAAAAACATTGTATCACCCTTTGATAAAACCGTTCGATATTGGTAAATTTTGACAAGTGAGTGTTTTTGAAGGAGACGAAGTGACACTGCGTACTTCGAATATTACTTAAGTACTTTTTTATATTCTACATTACTTGTGGAAAACTCGTTGCTTGGAAACAAGTTTACCATTTGATCTTTAGCTAATAAACATTTATCTTTAATAGGGAAAAATAATTTTAATGACTTTGATGGGCCCTTTGGCATCGGGAGACCGGGGAAAATGTACTCTATTTGCCCCCCCCTTTTTTTTNTTTTAATGACTTTGATGGGCCCTTTGGCATCGGGAGACCGGGGAAAATGTACTCTATTTGCCCCCCCCTTTTTTTTCCTGGCCGACTCTGGTTAGTATTTCACATTTTATGTCAGTACTGCTGAGTAAGGTCAATAGCTATATGCNTTTTTTTCCTGGCCGACTCTGGTTAGTATTTCACATTTTATGTCAGTACTGCTGAGTAAGGTCAATAGCTATATGCTCTGTATGGTAAAGCGAGCATTTTTGGGGCCCTAGTTACTTTTTTCCTATCAGGCATTTTTTATCCTTCCACCACTTTAAAAAATAAATATGGCAATGTAAGCAATATACACAGTGTATATATTTCACCGGACTCGAAAGTTAACATCCAAGGCTACAATAAAATATATTTATTGTCTATTATTCCAAATGAGAGGGCTACTAAAAGTGCTCACTTTACCGTGAATATCCTATAGTTGGGTATAGGAGTACTTTTGGAATTGCCATATCTAAAGACATAAACAAGCTAGTACAACCAAGAATCCAATACGAGGGGGCAGGGAGATTGCCCCTTAACACTATCACCACTATATCCGTATACCACACGGGCAACGATTTATTAACATTGCCTCCCTTTTTAAAATCTATGCACCTGCCTACTCAAAAGTGTCTTTTAGTTTCGTAACCAAGGAGAACAAAATCAAATGTAGGTTCTTGAAATGGTACCGCTCGGCCGAATAACACCGCTCAACTATTAAATATGTTGNGAGAACAAAATCAAATGTAGGTTCTTGAAATGGTACCGCTCGGCCGAATAACACCGCTCAACTATTAAATATGTTGCAGAGAATGATTAACGTACAAACACTGGCCACAAGCATGGCTAGTGTTATAGGTAGAAACTGGAAAATATGGCGAATTCATTTCAAAGACAAGTTATACTTTAAACTCGTGTATATTAATTTTATTTTTGCAATTGGAACACACTTAGTTAGACACGCCCGTGTGAACTCNTATACTTTAAACTCGTGTATATTAATTTTATTTTTGCAATTGGAACACACTTAGTTAGACACGCCCGTGTGAACTCTGAGCCGATAACAGGACTGCAAAAGAAGCAGGCAGTGAATCTTCGTCTCCAGGTTCGATTCCCGGCGGGGTAGCTCCCGGATTTTCGCACGTGGGAATTGTTTCCCCCGCCCATGCGTTCCGGCGCTGCTCCATACTCACTTCACCCTCGTCGGCTCTCAAGACCGCGATGTTAACCACTTCATGCCCATTGCAGCCAACTTTCTACGTGTTGTATAGGAAGGTGATATTTCATCGGCACTGCACTCTGCGAAGTTGAGTGCCCAATCATTTTCCCTGGGACTAACTTATTCGTAAACCACGCTACTGCTCTACGTTACGACTGGGGCATATCAGTAATCATTGAACACAACTTCTACGGTTTATTGGTAAATTCGCGTTTTCATTTGGGGACAAGCTAGAATTCAAAACCGCGGACGTTTGTATTGCTAAATGCTATTGGTCCACCCGTTAAATAAAACCTCCTGGACAACTGTGAGCCAATAATAAATACACAGTAAAATGCAGACCAAATCAACGTCTTCCGCTAATATAACAAAAAGCAACCAATGGACAGTAATATCTGCATGATTTTGCATACAAAAATGGAGTATAACCTACAGGTCATTGAACCCGCAAATTTTTCAGGTCTCTACTTATTGGTAGGGCCAGTGAATTTTCGCGTAAAAATTGGACCACATGGTATACTTCAATATTATATACACACATCAGCTGTTATACCTCCATTGGCTGCTGGTGCCGTGTCCGTCTTTGACCAAGCCACTCAGGACTAAGTAACTCCGACACTGAACCTTCGTGATTCGTGCACAAACGGTTAACACGAGCCAGAACATTTTTTGGCCAATCAAAGAAGCTGGACGACCCTACAGTGCTTTGGACTTTATCTTATCTCGAAATCTTTTCGCGAAATATCACTGGCCCTACTTATTGGTTACGATAAAAAAAAACAAGTTATTAGCAAATTTAACTACATTACGCATCAAAAGTGTTCATATTTGCGACACCAGGAACCGTAAATTAATGTGGGGATGAAAGGGTTAAGAGCCATCAGTGTCTCTTCACTCCACTGAATCCGGCGCCACGTAGTCTGAGGCAGAACTGACTACACAATGAGGTAACAGCCAGTGAACAGAAACCCGAGGCTCTAAAATACACAGAACAGTTGGTATAGCTAAGGCCAGTGACATTTCGCGTAAAAATCGCAGCACACAGTAGACTTCAATACTATATACACACCTCAGCTGTTGTTATACCTCCATTGGCTGCTGGTGCCGTGTCCGTCTTTGACAAAGCCACTCAGGACTAAGTAACTCCGACAATGAACCTTCGTGATTCGTGCGCAAACGGGTTAACACGGGCCAGAAAATTGTTTAGCCAATCAAAGAAGCTGGACGACCCTACAGTGCTTTGGACTTTATCTTATCTCGAAATCTTTTCGCGAAATATCACTGGCCCTACTTATTGGTTACGATAAAAAAAAACAAGTTATTAGCAAATTTAACTACATTACGCATCAAAAGTGTTCATATTTGCGACACCAGGAACCGTAAATTAATGTGGGGATGAAAGGGTTAAGAGCCATCAGTGTCTCTTCACTCCACTGAATCCGGCGCCACGTAGTCTGAGGCAGAACTGACTACACAATGAGGTAACAGCCAGTGAACAGAAACCCGAGGCTCTAAAATACACAGAACAGTTGGTATAGCTAAGGCCAGTGACATTTCGCGTAAAAATCGCAGCACACAGTAGACTTCAATACTATATACACACCTCAGCTGTTGTTATACCTCCATTGGCTGCTGGTGCCGTGTCCGTCTTTGACAAAGCCACTCAGGACTAAGTAACTCCGACAATGAACCTTCGTGATTCGTGCGCAAACGGGTTAACACGGGCCAGAAAATTGTTTAGCCAATCAAAGAAGCTGGACGACCCTACAGTGCTTTGGACTTTATCTTATCTCGAAATCTTTTCGCGAAATATCACTGCCCCTACTTATTGGTTACGATAAAAAAAAACAAGTTATTAGCAAATTTAACTACATTACGCATCAAAAGTGTTCATATTTGCGACACCAGGAACCGTAAATTAATGTGGGGATGAAAGGGTTAAGAGCCATCAGTGTCTCTTCACTCCACTGAATCCGGCGCCACGTAGTCTGAGGCAGAACTGACTACACAATGAGGTAACAGCCAGTGAACAGAAACCCGAGGCTCTAAAATACACAGAACAGTTGGTATAGCTAAGGCCAGTGACATTTCGCGTAAAAATCGCAGCACACAGTAGACTTCAATACTATATACACACCTCAGCTGTTGTTATACCTCCATTGGCTGCTGGTGCCGTGTCCGTCTTTGACAAAGCCACTCAGGACTAAGTAACTCCGACAATGAACCTTCGTGATTCGTGCGCAAACGGGTTAACACGGGCCAGAAAATTGTTTAGCCAATCAAAGAAGCTGGACGACCCTACAGTGCTTTGGACTTTATCTTATCTCGAAATCTTTTCGCGAAATATCACTGGCCCTACTTATTGGTTACGATAAAAAAAAACAAGTTATTAGCAAATTTAACTACATTACGCATCAAAAGTGTTCATATTTGCGACACCAGGAACCGTAAATTAATGTGGGGATGAAAGGGTTAAGAGCCATCAGTGTCTCTTCACTCCACTGAATCCGGCGCCACGTAGTCTGAGGCAGAACTGACTACACAATGAGGTAACAGCCAGTGAACAGAAACCCGAGGCTCTAAAATACACAGAACAGTTGGTATAGCTAAGGCCAGTGACATTTCGCGTAAAAATCGCAGCACACAGTAGACTTCAATACTATATACACACCTCAGCTGTTGTTATACCTCCATTGGCTGCTGGTGCCGTGTCCGTCTTTGACAAAGCCACTCAGGACTAAGTAACTCCGACAATGAACCTTCGTGATTCGTGCGCAAACGGGTTAACACGGGCCAGAAAATTGTTTAGCCAATCAAAGAAGCTGGACGACCCTACAGTGCTTTGGACTTTATCTTATCTCGAAATCTTTTCGCGAAATATCACTGCCCCTACGTATTTAAATCGCGAAATTTCCCTTTTCCTGGTTACGGGTTTACATGAAGCCAACCGCAGCTTCCATCACGACCGGACCAATAACAGGCATTCACCGGTGCAGCTGGCGAGATCTGAGTAGCCAACGGAATTGAAGACGCGACGGGCAATGGAATGTTAAGCTCTTCACAGGCACCGTGCAGATGACTCGCGTCAAGTTTGTCGGAGATGGAGATTCTGGGACATCATTTCAACCGGCGGCGTAGAAAGTGTAAAGCAGTCATCAAAACACTGAAGAGATTGTCACCCGCAGAATAAATATGAGTTAGACCGATCTCGCTGGCTGCGCACGACCAATCTGCGTGTCCCGAAATTGAACTGCTTTTCTGCCAATACGGCTAGCGAAAACGGCGTGGATTGGATCTGAGGTTAGATCAATGTTTAGTAAACAAGTTCTTTGATAAGTTTGTATACTTCCTCTAACCGATTGGTTAAGAGTAGTTTATTAATACAACAGTGTTTTTCATTTGAAAAATTAAGATGTGAACAACCACGCTCATCATCATTGACCAAGCGACTTGTACAGTTGCGTCGCTTTGGGGTAGGTCGACTTTGGGTGCACGCGCAGAAGACTAACGAGTGGGTCTACCTCGTCTTTAGTCTATGGTCTCACCATGTCGATGGAGTTTGCAGTCGCCAGGATGGCGACCATCACCACGCACATGACCCGCCTCGTCCACAGGGAGTTGTTCGTGATCTCGCTGCACTTCACCAGCGACTTGCAGAATACCTGCAACAACATATCCTTCCCTTCAGGGCATGGCGGATATCGTGAACAGTTGCAAGTTTCTGGTGTACCATAGGCACTAAAGTGACTATAGTAATCCTATATGAACCTATAGTTGTGCATATGGGCCTCATTGCAAGCTGTTTTGTCTATTCAAATTTTTGGAAGAAAAACCAACTACGGCATGTTATAACGTAATCTTTTTTTACAGGACAGACATGAAAGTTAATATTTTGTTGCCCATTAGTAAATTTAGCTATTGAAACATAAATGTGGTCGTTAAAAGTGTCGAAGTCAGTAAACCTCGCTGCAAGTAGCCATATGTTTACCATATTCATTCTTCTGTACAACTGTTTAAAACTATAACGATAAATGCCAAATATTTACTGAACAGGTTGGTATATTAACACTAGTCACCGCTTAAAATTCTGAGGAAACAAAAAATAAATAAATTAGGAAGGGTGCCTTAGATTATTTTAACGTATGCTTAGTAAAACTTATTTTGCAGAAATAATAAACTGCTACAAATCAAAAATATATAAAAATTTCTTTGTTATAATAAATTTTCGAAATATTGCGAAAACATTTGATAGCGTGACGTTTAAGATTTCTTGAAGTAACTCGCAGTATCTTTTTTAACTATCCCATTTCGGTTAAAGTGAGTTATAGGATGTCCAAGGTAAAGTGAACACTTTTGAGGCCCTTGTTATATTTTCCTGTCAACCATTTTTTATACTTTAACAATTTTTAAAAAATAAATATTGCCATGTAGTAAATAAAAAAAGTTTGTATATTCCACCGCAATTGGAAGTTATAATCTCAGGCTACAATATAATTTATTTATTGTCTACTATTCCAAATGAGAGGGCTTTCCAAAGTGCTCACTTTACCGTGAACAGCCTACAGTTTTTATTATATGCACGTCTCAATAACACTAAAATCCTGACCTTGACATGCCATTACCCAAAATAATGTGCGATCTGAAAATGTTACGCGAGGAAATAGTACTTGCAAGTAATCTCTATAAGCTGAACAGTACTTCGTATGAAATATTGAATTTTTGGTCACACATGCCTTTAATGACAGAGGTACTCGAAGCTTATCCGTAGCACCTTCAAGGGAGAAATTGATCACCCCATTGACGAAGCTGTATCAAGTAACAAATTTTCTCCTCAGGTAATCTGACACTAAGAAATACGGGAGGTGTGTGACTTATTGGCGAGTTTATAATTGTACCAAAGAGCCGAAACATTATAGACGTGAATTTGGCTGAACGACAGATTATCCAATANTTGGCGAGTTTATAATTGTACCAAAGAGCCGAAACATTATAGACGTGAATTTGGCTGAACGACAGATTATCCAATAACGAGAGGTTTGCATCCAAATAATTCCAAGTAGAAGTTGTGGAGTTAAATTGAGAAAGGGAAGGTTTCATCGCAAGACTCCCATTTAACAGTGCAATATTCATTTATCCGTTCAATAATCCTCTTAATCATATTCGCATGCCAGTGTCATTAACGGATCTGCCGACAGGAAGTCTCAAACTGGCCAATGGTTAGCTGTCATGTCTCAGGCTTTCAATTAATTCATACGTACTTAAATAATACATACCATCTCGGCAATTCCAAAGAACACTTAATATATGTATCTATATATTAATATAATATCAGTGAGAAACTATTTCGTAGACTACCTCCCGTGGCGCAGCCAGTTGGTGCACCTCCTGTCTGGGGTGTGNTAATATCAGTGAGAAACTATTTCGTAGACTACCTCCCGTGGCGCAGTCAGTTGGTGCACCTCCTGTCTGGGGTGTGGGTGGTTCTGATTTCGAATCCCTGGTAAGACATGGGTGTTAGTTTAAGTTAGGTCGTTAGTTAGTTTGTAAGCCTTCCTCTCTGATAAGCCTTCGGGCATAACACTTGGGGGACGTTAATAATACATTTTCAATCTAATCCAACTATGTTGTAAACTGTAACATAATTTCTCTAGTAGAAAATAACTAATTTCGGCGGGGTGCACCCCACTGTACATTTTTGGGGTGTGGTACAACATAACACTTCACCGCCTCCACAATTATATTATTATCACGCCGTATAGTGAGTTTTATGAAATCTGCAGCTACATCATTCTTAATTACGACAATATTTCACGGCGTGCTGCAGCATAACATCTCTCTATCACGGTAATAAACGAGCGAAGGAATAAAAAGTGCTTAAACGACGAAGATAGATTACAAACCCTTGCAAAGAATAAAATCTCCCTAATACCCGTTCCCTTTATCCGCCAATTTTCACCAGACTTTTAACGAGTAGTTTGCAGTTTCTGTGACTCATGTCTCAATCTGTACCCCCTCTCTATAACTTGAAAATATTCCAGTGCCACTGNGTAGTTTGCAGTTTCTGTGACTCATGTCTCAATCTGTACCCCCTCTCTATAACTTGAAAATATTCCAGTGCCACTGTAGAACACTATTACATATTACATGAATCATCTCAAATTCAGTAGAACTGTATGTCATCATTTCAAAACTCTTGGCGGTGTCTTCACTGACAAAATACTTTTTAACGGCTTGATATTTTTTATGGTGTTGACTAATATGACAGTAAAGTTGCTGCTGAGTTATAAAATATACAGGGTATGGACAAAATAATATGAACACCATGCAATATAGTACATTTTGTTGCATGTTGGCAACACTGATTTGTGTAAATAATGCGACGCGTATGTATTGCACAGTTTACGTGCCAAGTCTTGTAGGTTATATTTCAGTGTATTATACGCTTTTTTCCGCGACGGTTAAAACAACCGATCGGTGAAATGTGTGATCTCTCAGACTTCGAAAGAGGGCGAATCGTTGGTGCTCGGTTAGCGGGAGCGTCTGGGACGAAAACAGCTGAATTGTTTAACGTTTCACGAGCGACAGTATCCACGGTAATGACAGCATACACAAAACATGGTAAAACATCATCGGCGAAGAGGAATAGTGAGCGAAACCCAAAGTTAACTGACAGAGACCGACGAACATTAAAAATAATTGTGGCCAGACAACATAAAACTACCGC
>NQII01006080.1:25970-41095 GCA_002778355.1 Clitarchus hookeri
GCGAAACCCAAAGTTAACTGACAGAGACCGACGAACATTAAAAATAATTGTGGCCAGACAACATAAAACTACCGCGGCAAAAGTGACAGCAGAACTCAACACTCACTTGAGTAATACTGTTTCGACAAAAACAGTACAGCGGGAGCTCCACAAAGCTAACATTCTGGAAGGCATGCAATTGCGAAACGGAAGCCAACCCTAAGCTTCGAAAGAAATGGGGCCACGATCACAAAACCTGGACACTTGATGATTGGAAGAATGTGGTTTGGTCCGATGAATCATCGTTTACATTGTTTCCTAAAAACGGCCGGGTTTATGAATGGAGAACCCCAAAAGAAGCCTACGATCCAGACTGCCTGCTTCCTACAGTCAAGCATGGGAGAGGTTCTGTTATGATTTGGGCAGCTATATCGTGGTATTCAGCTGGTCCTCTCATTCAAATCACTGGCCGGATTACTGCTAATAAATATCTCGACATCCTCAATGATGAAGTTCTTACTATGACTAGAATATTGCTGCCAAACACTGCCATATTCCAAGATGATAATGCGCCCATACACACAGCCAAAAAGGTTCAGTCTTGGTTTGAGGAGCATCAGAATATCATCAAACATCTTCCCTGGTCAGCACAATCCCTATACCTCAACATAATTGAACCGTTATGGGGAGTTTTAGAGCAGAGAGTGAGGAGCAGATTTCCATCTCCAACATCATTGAAGCAATTGGCGGATGTTTTGGTACAAGAATGGACCAAAATTCCGTTGGAAACTATTCAGACACTCTACGAATCTATTCCGCGAAGAATTGCAGCTGTTCTAAAAGCAAATGGTGGCCAAACACCTTATTAATAAATAAATATTGTGTATATGTAAGGTGTTTATATTATTTTGTCCATCCCCTGTACATGTTTGATTCTAAACTATCGCCAAAACAGAGCAAGGCGTGTATGTAATATTCAATTATTTTGACAGCAGCGCCCGAATTAAAAGTCATGTGACATGTCCGATTTTCACAAATACTTCCACCCTACAGGAATAGAACCACATGGTAACGCCGGCAAAGAAACGCAAAGAGGGTTAAGTTTTTGAGAAGTACAGGTAAGAGCATACCTAGAGATAAACAAAACAATATAGTGATATGGGATAAACTATTAAAATATTAATTCTATTACAATATTACTTCCAAATTATTTGTAGGGGTTTTGTTCCGTATTTGTTAAAAATTGTTGACGCCACGGGAGTACTTCTTAGATGAATATTGTCGCAAAAATGTTTCTCATATTGTTTTGACAATTAATTTTATACTATTTCATATTCATTCGTTCGTAATCAATAAGAAATTTTGTTGAAATAACTTCTTGAAAATAAGCGTATCAATGAAATGCATTTATCGGTATCATGTATAAGCATTTATAAACACATTGACTAATGAAATAAATTTTCTGTTCTTCATAGGACGCCAACTTGTTTTAATGCAAGAAAAAATTATTTGGGAAATCAGTCTAGCTTTGGTTACAAAGGTGAGTGTTTCAAGATCTGAGATATTTGTAAAGTAACGTCTTAGTGTACGTATTTTGAACTTACCTTTGGTATGAATTCGGCCACACAGAACACAGAACAGATGACTAACAGCAAGAAGCCAACGCCAAACGACACGAAGCTGATCAGGTCCCTGTAGCAAAAAAAGCTCATCTTTAATTCCTCCTAAGTGAGCCGCTATTTTACTAACTGGAAGACAAAATGACAGGAGATCCTGTGTATGTTTTGAGCTGCACAGTGTTCCAAAACCATTGTCTGAACATTTTGTCTCTCGGATTTTCAGCTGTGATTTTCAACTGATCTTTCAACAGTCGAGTGCATAGCCTGAGCAGATTTTGGTACTCCGGGTTTTAATTAACCAGCTTAAACTTAAACTCCTACAAGTTTTTAAAGGAAATGTTATTTGGTGTGCATAGTATGTGCATGTTAAACGTCATAGAACCGATTTTCATTTAAGCTTGATATCGCTTCAATTTGTTTTACATGGAATTTTATCACTGACACTGATTTAAAAAAAAATTTAATTTAATTTCTTAGAGGTTTTGAATCAAGCTCTTTACGGCCGGGACTGTATTAGTATTTTGAAATATTATGTTTTGAGCATTACACTCTTGAGCAAAACATGACTCCTATTCATTGCGAAAGACTTTAAATCTAACCATGTATAGTAAGGGCATTTTTTCTTAGTAATTTTATTATTTAGGATCTCCTATGTGAAAGATATTTACATTATATCTGATCATTCCAGTTATTACCTTAAAGAACACGCTAAGCCAAAAATGTATGTGTATGTACCGTATGTACTACATATGTATGTATACGTATGTTATGTACTTGTACGTAATGTACAGGCGTATATAGTATGTTTGTATTGTATGTATGCATACGTGTGGTAAGTACGTGTGGGTAATGTACAGGCCTATATAGTATGTTTGTGTCGTATGTATGTTTATGTATATTGTTATGTGTACGTAATGTGTGTATGTATAGATAGTACGTATATGTGTTTAGTAAGTATATTTACAATATGTATGTGTATGTCTTGTATGTTTATGAACGTATTTCATGCAGGGTGGCTAGCAGGATCTCTACAACAAATTCCCTGACATTTCCTTGACTTTTCCATGCATTCTTTTACTATTACCTGACCAACATATAAAGCAAAAATATTTATGTTATTTGGTTAAGAATTGTAAGTTTCTTTAACGGGCTGCACCAACATAGCATTTATTTTAAGGATGATTTTATATGCAATTACAAATACTTATAAACAATATAACTGATGCGCAAAGACGGCACATCAACTATTATTTCAGTTGATATTTTATTTGCAACATCTTAAGCTGGCAACTAAAATCACATTTTATACTACGTCAATGCTTGCTGTATCAACAAGAAAAAAAATTCAGTCAAAAAAAAATGTAATGCATTTCTAACCAATTTACCTTAATTGCCTGACATCAGATAAATCTCTCTGATACTTTCCTGACTTTTCCAAGTTTTCGCTGTTATCTCTGACGCTAGCAACCCTGAATAAGCATAGTACGTAATGCATATAAGTATATGTGTGATACATAGATCTTCAAATAGAAAAAGGTTAAAACTGCTTCGAATCAGGGAATTTGACTGCAGATATGTTAAATCTGCTCCACGTGATTGATTAAAATTGTGCTGATCTTTTTAACTGCTTACACTTACTGATTGTTAGAGAATTGCACTGACCTGGCAGTAAAACGTTCGTGCATTCCACTGACTCGCCAGAAGAAGACAGCTCGTCAACTGAAGAATCAGCGAAATTATTACAATGTTCGAAATAACAGATTCGGAATCGGAGTGTGGGTAACAGCTGTGTGTATGTAACGTGCGTGTGTGTTGGTGATGACGCGCAGTTGGCACGCGCACTCTGCACTTGCCTGGGCAAAACGATGATCTGGGCGACGGAGGTGGCCAGGAAGGCCAGCGGACAGCCCAGCACGGAGACGCTGGAGAAGGCCTCCTTGTGCAGGTTGTACTCCTTCTCCTGGTGCGGGTCCGTGAACGCCAGGCTGAAGAACTTGGTGTGGTTCGCCAGGTCCCTGCACAGATCGCGACACTCGCCGCTGACGTCGAGAAGGGGGACAGCGCCGTCGAGGCTGCCGCTCGGTCGGAGCGATTCCGCACGCGCGAGGCCTGAGAGCTCTAGGGGTGACCGAGACATGCGCGTCGACTCTCTCGTCGCCTCTACGCGCAGAGCACTGGCGTGCAGTCTTGCCGTCGACAACGCACCTCTACGCGACTCACAGCGGATACACTACCATTTTATGAAGTAATAATAAAAATAAATTATTAATGCACGTCTCCATTCCCTTTTTAATCTTTTGTACCAGAATGTTTACACTTAAAAATTACCGTGAAAATACCCCATTTCAGCCATTTTCACTTTAATAAAAACATGCTTTAGAGAGAAATGGAGGAACTAGAAAACGTACAGACGCGTAACATTTTATTAAAATGCTCTTCGCAAGCAGACCTAACACTGAAACACGTTGGACTGTCAAAAAAAAAAAAAAAAAAAAAATNAAAAAAAAAAAAAAAAAAAACAATTTTATACTGGAGTTTTGCACACCGTTCAGCGGCCTACCCAGGCGACCACCTTAAGGGACCTTCCTAGCTGCCACATGGGTGCCATTGTAAGTAGTCGTGAATTAAATAATAAAAAATCTATGAATTATTTAAATAAAAATATTTTTCAGGACAAAAATGAAAGCCGGTACTTTGTTGCCCTTCATAAATTTGATTATTGAAACATAAATGTAATATTTGAGAAATGTCAAAGTCAGCTAAAATCGATGTAAATAACTGTGTGCCAAAAATTACTTTAAATTTTTAGTACATTTTTAAATTATGCAATAACCTGAAATAGTAAAAAAAAAACATGGAAAAATAATTTTGAAAACAAACAACGGAAGTAATGGTAATTTTTAATTTATATGTTTGGCATGCAAATTTCGAAATTTTTCATGTTTAGCGTGATTGGTTACAATTTATATTAATTGTTGATGTCATAATAATAAGGCAAAGAAATTTTATAAAAATTTTGGAAAAGTGGTTCGACAATAATTTTATTTTATTTTTTTCAATACATTTTCTAAACAAAACGGCTATTTGTTAAGTCCTATTCGCATGTGAGAACAATGCCAGACTATAAAGAATATGTTTCGAGGCATTCCTAAGACGTCAAGAAATACTTGGTCTGAAGTCAAATATTGTGCTCGCGTAACTGTTTGAAATTAGTTTGGCACGAGATTTAAGGTTAAAATAGTCATAATTGTACTAAAAAAAAGTAAATGAAAGTTATTTTTAAATTGATTTAGCATTTTATTAAGATTTTGTTAAAGTAATATTGCAAAAACATGAAATAATTTAAACAGAGAAAAAAAATGTTTGGCACTGGAACGCTATAAGTAGGGGCAGTGATATTTCGCGAAAAGATTTCGAGACAAGATACAGTCCAAAGCACCGTATGGTCGTCCAGCTTCTTTGATTGGCTAAAAAATGTTCTGGCCCGTGTTAATCGTCTGCGCACGTATCACGAAGGTTCAGTGTCGGAGTTACTTAGTCCCGAGTGGCTTGGTCGAAGACGGACACGGCGCCAGCAGCCAATGGAGGTATAACAACAGCTGAGGTGTGTATGTAGTATTGAAGTCTACTGTGCCCTCCGATTTTTACGCGAAAAGTCACTGGCCCTACATATAAGGGCTAAAAGAATCATGCGGAAGAGAGACGGGTGCACAGGTCCGGCGACGTACTTGTGTCCGTCCCGGCTCATCAGCTCCTTGCGCAGCCTCTTCTTGAAGTCCTCCGAGTCCTCCCTGTCTCGGCCGTTACCCAGGATCCCTGTCTCCTCCTCGGGACTGGCGCACTGCAAGCACAACAACACGGGAGTCTTGCGGCCCGCTGTGGCCGTGGTCACCGCGCATGCGCGCGTGGTCAGCCGCCATTACTGCGCATGCGCGTGTGGTCAGTCGCCATTACTGCGCATGCGCGTGTGGTCAGTCGCCATTACTGCGCATGCGTGGATCAATCGCAGAGAGACATAGGTTGGATATGGAGCCCCCCCCCCACTGCTCTACAATATATTTCTGAGAGCCTACATACTGTTAGCGCCACAACAGCTTGCGGGTGAATTCACGGAGAGAAGGGTGCGGCCAACGAGGGGAGAGGTAGGTATGGAAAAACATATATATATATATATATATATATGCTGTTCACGGTTACTTCCAACTTTTTTGAAACCCTGCGTAAGTTCTACTTCCAATACATTCCTCCGCCTCTTGCAAACAAAGCTAAACCAAGTTTAGAAATGTATGCCGAAGTGACAACGCAACGCATTCGTGCACACTCGATGTAATTAATATTTTGCGTATAAGAACTACTTCTTACCAAGCATTACCAATAACCCTATTTTCTCCCCCGTTTTATTCATATTAATAATAAATGACACGTTATGTTTTATAGGTAGAATATCAGTAAAAGTTTAGTGTACGAGAAGATAAGATACCCTCGTGTTAAAAGTAGTATAAAACGTTTGTGATACGTGATATATCTAGGAGACAACCAAACACGTCACAGATGGGCTGATTTTTCAAAGGTTTGATTCAAGAAATGCGAAGATACCGCGAATATTCCATAGTGGGCTCAGTTCGCTCGCATCTTCGACTCACGGAATTTTCACCCCAACCATCGTCACAGAATATGTATCTTATTTTAGCGATTGGCAAGGCCCAGGCCATTGCTTTGCACAAATGTTATGTCATCGGTATTGCTTGGGCACTGTTGCAACTGTTATTTCTATAATCGCCCGTACGAAGTAATAAGATTGTGTACATTTTACAGACAATTCCTCGTCATCTAGTTGCCAAACATTTTTCTTGTAACACTGCGAGTGAAGCATTGTATAGTTACAACACATCAGTGCGATATATGAATGAGTTATTCAATGGGGGTGATTGATTATTTGAACAATTATGGACGTGTTGTTTGTCTATTCGGCCACTAATTATGGTTGTGCTGTGTCGTTTTTCTGGTGTCATATGACTACATTCTTGCTAGGAATTATAAGTATGTTGCACTTTCGTTGTGTTGTGTCGTTCTGTTATTTGTTCTCTGACTTGATTCCTTCTTAAAATCACGTGTGTGTTGCATGTTTGTCGACAGCAGGCTCNCGTTCTGTTATTTGTTCTCTGACTTGATTCCTTCTTAAAATCACGTGTGTGTTGCATGTTTGTCGACAGCAGGCTGAGACTCCTTCATTCCTATTTAATTTATGTATATTTTAAATCTATTTTACTTTATTTTACCTATTAGGTCTTCTTAGACTACAACGAAGGGGTTTGCAATGGCGTAGGTCCATANAATCTATTTTACTTTATTTTACCTATTAGGTCTTCTTAGACTACAACGAAGGGGTTTGCAATGGCGTAGGTCCATAATTGTTCGAACAATCATTACATCACATAGTTTCATTAAACTTACAAATTTGGAAATTTTTTATCTCCATTTTAATAATAAACATGCATGTGATCTAAGGTACTTTCTTGTTGAAAGTCATTAGTTTTACACTTTCCCCAGTACCGTGCCGTAAAATTCACCCTACTTTGCTTGCAGGGGTACGAACATAATATTGACAACTAGTTTAGAGAAATTGTTGGTAAAAGTACAGACAACAGAGTAATAAAAAAAATAATATTTTTTTATTGCTGGTAGTCATTGGTAAAACATTAACAAATACAACGTACCTGTAATAACTTGGTAAATATTGAGAATCTATTGTTTATGCTGTATCGCGCGAGAAATTCCGAAAAAAAAAAAAAAAAAAAAAACATTATTAAATGGAAGTTGTGGCACAAAATTGATAAATTCAATATTGCGATCACTGATCCGATTTGAAGCGTTATCCTGCTAAGAGAGAGAGAGAGAGAGAGAGGCCAAAGGAAGAACAACTACAGCTCACAGGAAAGAAAAGAAATGGGATTTCTCGAGAGGAGGTTTTGTTTTAGAAATGTAAGAACTCCCGTCTGCAAGTTCATGAATTATGCAAGCCTATGTTCTAGGGTACTCGGAATGCTGCGGCATTCACACCAGGCGGAGACGGCAAGAGATACATATTTAGATCAGATCTGCACAATTCCGGTGTCTCCGGGGTGTCCCAGAGAAAACCAGGAAAGACAGCGCAGTATCGATGGAGTTGGATCGAATCAAATATTTCAGGATATTCTGTTACTTTTTATGATCTATTATTTTACTAGCTCTCTAAGAGAACCTCTCGTTACGATGCAGGAAAAGCGAAGAGAAAAATTTATAATTAGCCAAATTCATTTCATGAGAATACATATATGTTGTTGCGAACTGTAAACTCCTTTTATTTGAAGCTCGATTATCTATTTTCGTGAATCTTAATCGTTTTTATTATATAGTTTTTAAATAGTGATTAGCCTTACCGTGAAATCGAATAGGCTATTTCAAAAGGCACGAACTACATAAACACAGAAAAGCGACAAAGAGAGAACGTTTCAGAGCAAGACAACTGCCGATAGTTGTTAACGGAAGAGAGAAATAAACATTAACCAAGATAAATGTCGAAAGTGAAAATGTTGCCGAAAATTTCAACCACCGTAACCACTATTAACGAATTTGACTTGCTGGTCCCTTGAAATGTTCACTATAGTGTAAAAGTACGAAAGTCACGTTGCAAGATGTAATGCATTAAGACAAGATACACTACGTTTACAAAATGTTCACTATAGTGTAAAAGTACGAAAGTCACGTTGCAAGATGTAATGCATTAAGACAAGATACACTACGTTTACAAAATGTTAAACAGTCTGTACACGCAAACGAATTTATTTGCATTATCCTGCACAGACAGTTTTCACATAGATCTATTGAAAAACCTCTCCATTATCTCGCATGCGTTAAGGTTCTCTTAGTTTTCTTCACTATTGTCAAGTGTATAAGAATACACTGAANGATGTAATGCATTAAGACAAGATACACTACGTTTACAAAATGTTAAACAGTCTGTACACGCAAACGAATTTATTTGCATTATCCTGCACAGACAGTTTTCACATAGATCTATTGAAAAACCTCTCCATTAACTCGCATGCGTTAAGGTTCTCTTAGTTTTCTTCACTATTGTCAAGTGTATAAGAATACACTGAAAAAAAAAGTTGTATTGTAATGGGCTTATTAACGTCCCCTGGTGTTATGCCGGAAGGCTTAACAGGGGACGGCTTNAAAAAAAAAGTTGTATTGTAATGGGCTTATTAACGTCCCCTGGTGTTATGCCGGAAGGCTTAACAGGGGACGGCTTACAAACAAACTTAAAACCTAGCATAAACTAAAACCAATGCCCTACCTGGGATTCGAACCCTGACCCTCCCGCAACACGGGAGGAAGGCGAAACAAATATTTACCTATATACATAGGTGTGGTAGGAACTATATAGAATGTTAAAACAGGGGCAGACATCTGATGGGTTGCAGGTAGCATATAAATATTGCTAACATAGATAGTAATACCAACAGAAGCGTTTGCTGTATTTTTGTCTCTTGTNTTGCAGGTAGCATATAAATATTGCTAACATAGATAGTAATACCAACAGAAGCGTTTGCTGTATTTTTGTCTCTTGCTGCATTTGCAATGTACAAATGGTTGCTGAAACAGAGCACTGTGTTCCTACCACAAAATATAACACTCGTTAAAAAAAAAAAAAATATTCCATATACTGGGAGGAGGTAGTATGCACCAAAAAACATGGGTCCTAAAACCCATACCTTAACAGCTATGAGCNTATTCCATATACTGGGAGGAGGTAGTATGCACCAAAAAACATGGGTCCTAAAACCCATACCTTAACAGCTATGAGCGCTTGTTCACCATCACTACTGTGAAACTGCGTATCTCCGTAACGTGAGCTGGGATTATTAATTTTCGTATTAAACACATGTGTGGGCTCAAGAAAATCCTCACGCAGTTGAAGGAGTAAAGCATCAGCACCGATTTTCAATTAACGTACGGACTGAACGGTGCAATATATCATGATTTCATTGTAAACGAATTGCAGGTCTTGCTGGAGGATGTGCTAAAACCTTCAAAGGCTAGAGATGTGGTTCACGCGTGACGAAGCACCGGCCCATTTTCTCCGAAATGCCCTGGGGCACCTAACATGGACATTTAATGGGTGATGGGTTGGCCGGAGAGGTCCAGTAAGTTGGCCGTCACGTTCCCCTGACCTCAATCACATAGATTTCTGGTTGTAGGGACGCCTGAAGTTTTTGGTGTATGCAGCCCCCATCAATGACGCACGGGCACTACAGGAACGCGTCAACAATGCCTGTCAGCCCAGGGTGCGCGATTCCCTATGACTTAGAGCACCAGGATGCATTACTATGAATGGAAGTCACATTGAGCATCTCCTGTAGCGATGGTGAGCAAGTTATCATAGGTCTTAAGGTATGGGTTTTCGAACCTATGTTTATTATACTTTTTTTTNCTGTAGCGATGGTGAGCAAGTTATCATAGGTCTTAAGGTATGGGTTTTCGAACCTATGTTTATTATACTTTTTTTTCTTGTTTTGGTGCATACTACCTCCTCACAGAATATGGAATACTTATTTTTTTAACAACCTGTATAGTAGTACCTCCAACAGAACAACTTCAAAAATATTTGGATTGTTCCCACAAAAATCAGTATTGGTTATAACCTAACAGAATATTCTGTTGCGAGTAGCAACAGGATATTCTGTTAGGTTATTACAATTATATTAGTTGTGGGGACAATCCAAATGCGGTTGAAGTTGTCCTGTTGAAGCTACTATCTATTTTGTAGGAGAAAAGTAGTTCTCTGCTGCAGAAACCACGTGCACAGTGCAAATACAATAACAGACCGAAATGCAAGAACCAGTTTTGTTGGTATTACCATCTTTGTTAGCAGTATTTCGATAACACCTTCAATCCATCAGATGGATCTCTCAATGCAATGGTTGGTCTCACCGAAAGATTCCATTCGAACGAATAGTTCGATAACTTTTTGAGCTATCGAATTTTCGCCCGATTACTAAATTATCTCTTCTGTTCCCTCGACTAGGCTGAGGACGCTCACCGCAGAATCTTCCAGAGGTTTCGCCTCGTTCACCAAGTCGTCCGTCACGGTCCCGTTGCGAACTTCTCCAGTCGGCTGGAACTGCAACGTCGTGCAACATGATTAGCCGAACGTCAGTCATTGAAGCAGCATTGCATTAATACTCTAACTACTAGCAACAAAAAATATGTCAACACGTCTAGTATACTGCATAAAGATAAAATGTATACAGAATTATCCTTAACCAAGTGCAAACTNGACGCTCACCGCAGAATCTTCCAGAGGTTTCGCCTCGTTCACCAAGTCGTCCGTCACGGTCCCGTTGCGAACTTCGCCAGTCGGCTGGAACTGCAACGTCGTGCAACATGGTTAGCCGAACGTCAGTCATTGAAGCAGCATTGCATTAATACTCTAACTACTAGCAACAAAAATATGTCAACACGTCTAGTATACTGCATAAAGATAAAATGTATACAGAATTATCCTTAACCAAGTGCAAACTGGAGGGGCAGGGGCTTCCGTTGGAAACAGAAGTGAATCCGGACTAATTATTTTAAAGTTTTTGCTGGGAAGTATTCCGTACCCTGATACATCGTGGCAACTCTCTCTCTCTCTCTCTCTCTCTCTCTCTCTCCCTTAGTTAAACTTAGTTTGCACTAGGCGGAGGAATACCCTGGAAATAGAACTTTAGCAGGGCTTTAGAAAAGTGTGAAGTACCCCGTGAATGGACCATATAAACCATACACTGGAGAGTATAAAAAACTGGTATAGGCGTGCGTATGCAAATAACAGAGGTATGGAACCAATCAGGGATAACGCGATGCGGTCGGCAGCGCCTATATAAGACAACAAGCGTCTGGCAAAGTTGCTAGATCGGTTACTGCTGCTACAATGGTAGGTTATCAAGATTTAAGTGAGTTTGAACGCGGTGTTATAGTCAGCGCACGAGAGATGGGACATAGCATCTCCGAGGTAGCGATAACATTTGGATGTTGGCGTACGACCATTTCACGAGTGTAACGTGAATATAGGGAATCCGGTAAAACATCACATCTTTGACATCGCTGTGGCCGGAAAAAAGATCGTGAACAAAAGGAACAAACGATGACTGACGAGAATCATTAAACGTGAGAGACTTGCAACCCTTTTTCAAATTGGCGTAGATTTCAATGCCTCTTGCATACCTTCAGACATTAGTCGAGTCCATGCCACGTCGTCTTGCGGCACTTCTGCGTGCTCGCAGGGGCCCTGCACGATATTAGGCAGGTGTACCAGTTTTTTTGGCTCTTCAGTGTAGTACGAGCAATGACGTGATTACAAGGGAGAGACTCGCCCTAGAAAATTGGGAATTAAAACTAGTTATTTTATGATCNGTACGAGCAATGACGTGATTACAAGGGAGAGACTCGCCCTAGAAAATTGGGAATTAAAACTAGTTATTTTATGATTTAAATTTTCATCATTCAAAATTTAGAACAAATGTGAAGGTCCTTTATGCTCGATTGCCATTGCCAGTAGCTGCGTGTGTACTCCAAGTAGAAGGATATAAAGAAATAGCGGTTCCTCACACTTTTGAAATATTTATGTTACTAGACACTAAGTTTCATAATGAGTACAGTCGAACGACAAAACCGATTCCTATGTAATACGTATGATATATCGAAGAATGTGTAAGTGATTATAACGATGCTGGAGGCGAGAATATGTGTGTGTTTGTGCGTGCATGTGTGTGAGTGAGAATGGGCAGTCAGGTCTGGCTTCAGAGGGGTTCCAAACGCATTTTCTCCTCGAACAGCCACGTACAGTGTATACGTAGCCGACAAAGGAATTCCATATGGCGTAAAGTTTGATGATGTGATATGTCTCTTTTGTGGGACGTTAATAAANACGTAGCCGACAAAGGAATTCCATATGGCGTAAAGTTTGATGATGTGATATGTCTCTTTTGTGGGACGTTAATAAAGATAATGACGTATATGAAGTGTGTTTTTTTTCTACACGTTGTCATTGGTTTTTGCAAATAACGTTTAAGTTGAGTGATTTGGGCGGCTCTCAACAATGAGATCTTGAGAGCAGACGAGGGTAAAATCAGGTGAGAGTGGAGCAGCGTTGGAATGCAAGGGTGGAGGGAAACGGAAGATCCCTTAGAAAACCCGCTGACCAGCGTCATCGTCCGTTACGATTCCCTCTTGAGAAAATCCGGGTGTGACCCAGCCGGGGATTGAACCAGGTTCGTAAAGGTGGGAGGCGGGCAGTCTAACCGCTTGGCCACCGCGGCCCCGCAAATAATGGTGAAAACATCCCTATCAACGTATTATATATATTACTAGCATACCCGATCACACGTTGCTGTGGCATAAAAGATTTTGGTTTCATTCATTTCTGTGAAATTAATTGAAAGAAGTATATATATATATTNCACGTTGCTGTGGCATAAAAGATTTTGGTTTCATTCATTTCTGTGAAATTAATTGAAAGAAGTATATATATATATATTATATATATATATAAGTATATGTATATATGTAAAAACATTGAGAACAAGAAACTGAAATGTTCAAACAGACAGCTGTCAACAAAGGCGCTTCCTGACGCGAAAGCATGGTAAAAATGAGCTTATTGCAGATTTTGGTACCTTTGCAGGTATTTCAGATAAAAAAGAAAGATGTACAAACACTCGTAGGAACGAAAGGAAGGATAAAAAAAACATAACGAAAATTGGTTGATTTTTTCGGGAGTTATACGCGTCTGAACAAACGGACACATCATATATATTTATAGTCCCTTTTACTTTAATGTGAATACACTTTAGCATGACCTATACTGCGAAATAACGACATCGTGAAGTTGATGTAAAAAACTCTATGCTGAGGCTGTTGGTGTGTGGTGGAAATGATCACAGCTCGTAATCATGTTATATACAAACGGCATCGTCACTAAGAGAACAAATGTTTCTCGGAGCCCAGGCAGTGTGTCTGTAGATCAGAAGCTCACTACTGCGTAAATTTACAAGACAACCGCACAGACTTGACAAGTGAACGCACACTGTAGTAAGGTCCATTACATAACACGTGTCCTAAGTCATACCATAACCTAACCGAAAAACCGACGAAAGTAAGAACGTAAATTAATAACTTAACGAATTTTATAGACGTTTTTACCTATCAGCAAAAAATAATAAAATTTTTTAAGGCAAATGTTACAAAATTTATTTTGTAGTCCACCCAACTCATACATCTCAAAATTAGTTTTCCTATAATTCAAACCATTATTAGCGATTAGCTCTTTAATTAATGTGAATAAATGTAATTTTAATTTCTACGCTTTCGAATCTGTAGTGAACAAATAATTCAATNTACCTTTGCAGGTATTTCAGATAAAAAAGAAAGATGTACAAACACTCGTAGGAACGAAAGGAAGGATAAAAAAAACATAACGAAAATTGGTTGATTTTTTCGGGAGTTATACGCGTCTGAACAAACGGACACATCATATATATTTATAGTCCCTTTTACTTTAACGTGAATACACTTTAGCATGCCCCATACTGGGAAATAACGACATCGCGAAGTTGATGTAAAAAACTCTATGCTGAGGCTGTTGGTGTGTGGTGGAAATGATCGCAGCTCGTAATCATGTTATATACAAACGGCATAGTCACTAAGAGAACAAATGTTTCTCGGAGCCCAGGCAGTGTGTCTGTAGATCAGAAGCTCACTACCGCGTAAATTTACAAGACAACCGCACAGACTTGACAAGTGAACGCACACTGCAGTAAGGTCCATTACATAACACGTGTCCTAAGTCACACCATAACCTAACCAAAAAACCGACGAAAGTAAGAACGTAAATTAATAACTTAACGAATTTTATAGACGTTTTTACCTATCATCAAAAAATAATAAAAATTTTTAAGGCAAATGTTACAAAATTTATTTTGTAGTCCACCCAACTCATACATCTCAAAACTAGTTTTCCTTTAATTCAAACCATTATTAGCGACTAGCTCTTTAATTAATGTGAATAAATGTAATTTTAATTTCTACGCTTTCGAATCTGTAGTGAACAAATAATTCAATNTAGCTCTTTAATTAATGTGAATAAATGTAATTTTAATTTCTACGCTTTCGAATCTGTAGTGAACAAATAATTCAATATTCTTTATAGAATAGACTAATTCAAAATAACACAATTTCAAATTTATGAAATACATATTATGCACTTGAAAACGTGTTAATAAATTTACCGAGCAATATTATACTTAAAAAATATAGCTCGCACCAATGGCCTTGACTTCGTTGCGAACCGGCCTTTATAGCAGTCGAGGGCCAGTTAGGCCTGTGTTGTCGCCGTCCTGTTTCCAGACTGTGTTAATCTCTACACTCCGGGAGGCACTTGGCGAATTTTGTCGACGAACAATGGATCGATGGCGAGATAAGCTGACGAAACAGTTCGGACGATCT
>NQII01006080.1:41137-102951 GCA_002778355.1 Clitarchus hookeri
TAATAAGGAAGGCACCCTACAGCCACTTCGCTACAGAGATGGATGGCGTGAAGAGGCCTGTCTACGGAGTCCAGACGACGCGTGAAACTAAAGCGCGTTTCTTGACGTGCTAGGAGCGTGGCTTCCAAAAGAACACTGCACTGAACAACGCGCAGGTCTCGTTACGAAATAGTACGCACACTACGATTTACGTGGCGTGTGAAATAAGAATGCATATATCTTGTAACATTTGATAATATCTCTTAAATAAAATAATACCAGTCCACTCTTTCAACTATAATTTAAGCGCATTTTGCAAGAAAACCTTTTGTCAAGTAGGCTAATCAAAATTTGGTACTAATTTTAAACTTACTTTTCATAACATATTTTACGTATATTTATTTTATTTATTAAAAAACCATTATTTTCGCCCTGGAAATATTATCACATACAATATAACCTCAAAGTCGCATAATTATGTTTCGAAATAATTATTTATAAAATAATTGGTGTTATTTGTGATTAGTAATTCAGACTGAGGCATCACGCATGCGTGATTTATTTAGTAAGAGACTGGGAATTCATTTGGGTGGCACTCAGTTAAGAACACGCGAATTACAATAGTTTATAAACAGTTTCAGCGAATAAAAATATTCTTCTTTTGAAAATAAAGAAGGTTCCAATGATATAAAACACGGCGCAGTTGGTAGCGTTGGCACGGGTTCTCTATTCTTCTCCCGGTCGTGATCTTTTTTCTTCGTGGTAATATATTTTTGTGTTGCAAAATAATTGTACTTAATATATGTAACACCGAAAACTTTTTTTTTTTTTTAAGCAAATGATATACAAGAAAACTTTTAACACAAATTCAACACAAAATTTGTTTTAACGTAACAAGAACACCGCCTTAGTATTGGCAGTACGGTAAGGGGGGTAACGTTGTTACAAAAATATTAATGGTACATTAAAATCAATAGCTTAACAGTGTATTACATTAACAGCAGCATTCGTTACTGACGGGCCCGCAGATATAAAAAATATTACTGTTGTAGTAACATCAATACTGTTGTCCCAACATTGGACATTTATCTGTGCACTTAACCGCAGAGGGTTCATCAGTAGAGATCTGGAAAATTCGCCAATTCATTTCGAGACAAGCTGGAATTCAAAACAAGTGTGTAAGTAAAATGCCAGACAGCCAATGTGCAGTTGATATTGGCATATCTGTACATAAAACTATAGAGTTTAGCCTGCAGGTCACTGAACTCACGAATTTTTCAGGTCTCTACTCATAAGGCGTGCCCATGAACACTTGTTAACGACCAGCTGTGTTTGAGGACGTGGGCATATTTAAGTACAACTATGCCAGCAGCGAACTGAATAAATAGTGAGTGAGTGAGTGAAGAGATTTGGGCGGCTCTCAACATTAGGCCGGATTAATAGTATCTATCAGTTTATCAAGCGCATTAGCGTGTATGCTCGAGCGGAGTTTCAGCCCTGTGATGATTTTTGAAGGACATGCTTCCAAGAACATTTATAATTTTATGCCCCTTTCTGACCAGATTTCAAAATTAAATCAATTCTACGAATGTATCAGGTCTTGACAGCGAGGGAATGCAAATAAATGACTTGCTGTATGCCATACGGGCGCAGTGTTGAGAAGTGTTAAGCTGGTTGCGCAAGTGTAACTGGTGCTCACCGGTTTGAGAGTCTTCACGATGAAGAAAGTCTTGATCCCCGCCATCCTTAAGGCCTCTTCTCTCTTCTCTCCGTACGCTGGCTCCACCTCGAACTCTCCGCTGAGGAAGCTCAAGGTCTTCTCCGATATGTGCACTCTCCTACAACAACGAGCACTCTCCTACAACAACGAGCACTCTCCTACAACGACGAGCACTCTCCTACAACAACGAGCACTCTCCTACAACAACTAGCACTCTCATACAACAACGAGAACTCTCCTACAGCAACGAGCACTCTCCTACAACAACTAGCACTCTTATACAACAACGAGAACTCTCCTACAACAACGAGCACTCCCCTACAACAACGAGCACTCTCCTACAACAACGACAGACACCATGGCAGCACTAAATACCGAGCTGGTGGCATGCTAACGTAATGGCATGCGGTAAGACCCGGATTTTTCCGGTTACACCATTGTGGTTTCTGTAAATTAACTTGACGTGAATGTTAGCATATTTCCAATGTGCCTGTTAAAATATATATCTAGGTATGATCAAAGGCTGATTAGGTATCAAAGGCTGATTTAAAAATGCTCACTTTAGCGTGAATAGCCTATGTGCAGGGACACCCGATTTTCGCGAAAAGATTTCCCGACCAGCTGTATTTCATAACACTTTAGTTCAAATGCACTTTCGTGATTGGATGGTTTCCGTGTTACGGGTCTTAGGTGTCTGCCCGCGAGTCACAGGCGTACAGTATTGAAGTAACGTAAGACGGATTGGCCAGTCGAGTAGGAAAATATCTTCGCACGAAGACACGCCGTCAATAGGCAAAATAAAACTGCTGGTACGTCCTTATAGTATTGAATTCTAGCATGTGTGGAAATCTTTTAGCGAAATTCGGGTCTCCCTTGTGATGTGTATCGCGAACTCCAGCTCCACGCTCACCAACAGCATATCGGAACGTCGTTCGCCAATCATGTGCCTGGTTAATTACTCGCCAGCGGGCGACCCAGCCGATAAGGAACCTTCTGCACCACACAGTCGCCAATCAGACACAAGGCCAGCCAAGAAGCTGACTGGCGAGTAGGTTGACGGACGCTGATTGGCGAACGGTGTTCGAACATGTTGCGGGCTGGCGACGCCATTTTGCTGGTGTGTGCGGCTAGAGTTCGTGTCATAAGTAGGGCCAGTGACTTTTCGCGTGAAAATAGGAGCACACAGTAGACTTCAATACTGTATACACACCTCAGCTGTTGTTATACCTCCATTGGCTGCTGGTGCCGTGTCCGTCTTTGACCAAGCCACTCAGGACTAAGTAACTCCGACACAACCTTCGTTATTCGTGCGCAAACAGTTAACACACTGGCCAGAATCTTTTTTTTAGCCAATCAAAGAAGCCGGACGATCCTATAGTGGTTTGGAGTGTATCTTTTCTCGAAATATTTTCGCGAATTATCACTGCCCCTAGTTATAAGTAGAGACCTGCACGATTGGCGTTATTTTGTGGCTGCACGCTGAACTCAAATATTGCGTGTGCTCACGTGTCTTCTACTATTGGCGGACAACCTGCGTGACTTGTCCCAAGGACAAGGCTCGGAGGTTAAACAACCAATCTCTAGTGAAGTAGTCGAAAAGATAAATTACGCCTTAANATATATATATATATATATATATATATATATATATATATATATATATGGCAGTCACGTCTAGCATGTCACTAAATAATAACACGAATTTTGCAGGTCTCTAGTTATAAGTGGTTGACACACCTCTGTATTGTTTGGTACTCTGTGCCCGTGCGTCAATAAACTCGACAAGTTTTTCCAATTATTAGAGACCTGAAAAATTAGCGTGTTTTCATTTCGGGACAAGCTAGAATTCGAAACCTCGTACGTTTGTATTCCTAATGCTATTGGTTCCACCCGTTAGTTTACACCTCCTGGACAACTCTGTGCCAATAATAAATGCACAGTAAAATGCAGACCGAATCACCGTCTCCCGGTAATACAACAAGCAACCAATGAAAAGTGATATTTCCATGATTTTACATACGACAATGGAGTATAGCCTACATGTCGTTGAACTCTCGAATTTTCAGGTCTCTACCAATTATCTACCTGAGTGTATTAATTTTTCTTCTTTCTCCCTCTCTTAATTTTGCCACTTACTCTATGACGTCTGCGTAGAGTGGGCGCTGCTAAGTTGAGAGTTAGAGGGCAACGGCAGTAAACGCAACACGGCGTCGGCAAATGTCACGAACCAATTTCCAGCCAATCAGCGGTCCGAACGACCGCAAATTACGACATCGCAACTCACGCTGCGCATCGCACAAGTAGCTCGATCGCTGTAACATTAACACTTTGAGGGCTTTGCATAATTGATTGCAGTCACAACAGCGTAGAAGCGAATCGATCGTCTATACACACTCCATTATGAGGAGCGCGACCTATATTGGCCTGAGTGTTTCCACCAATAGGCTGTTCACGGTAAAGTGAGCACTTTCGAGGCCCTAGTGACTTTTTTCCTATCGGTGATTTTTTATCCTTTTGCCCCTTTTTCCAATGAATATTGCAAACAAGTAATAAACACAGTATGTGTATATACATATATATATATGTATGTCACTGGACTCGAAAGTAGACGTCTAACGCTACAATAACATATATTTTGGGGCAGTGATATTTCGCGAAAAGATTTTGAGACAAGATACATTCCAAAGCACTGTAGGGTCGTCCAGCTTCTTTGATTGGCTAAAAAAATGTTCTGGCTCGTGTTAACAGTTTGCGCACGAATCACGAAGGTTCAGTGTCGGAGTTACTTAGTCCCGAGTGGCTTGGTCAAAGACGGACACGGCACCAGCAGCCAATGGAGGTATGACAACATCTGAGGTGTTTATATAGTATTGAAGTCTACTGTGTGCTCCGATTTTTACGCGAAAAGTCACTGGCCCTACATATATTTATTGACTATTATTCCAAATGAGAGGGCTTCAAAAGTGCCCACTTTATCGTAAATAGCTTACCAGCGTCGTACTGGATTGAACCACATGAGGAATTGCTTAGTACTTCAAAGTTTCTTTATTGGCTGGCTGCTGGCCAATGGATCGACGAGCTGACTACGTCCCAGCTACACTGGCTTTCCACGTGTAACACGACATACCTACAGTCTACCGTGTTCAAATGTATAACTGCATACAAATTGAGGTTTTCTGATCACGAAAAATACGATTGACGTGGCATTGTGGACACGTAGGTTACCCTGAATATTAGCTAAGGTAATGGGTAGCAATCCTGAGTGGGTTTTATCTTCAAGGCCAAATAAATCTTTTATACTACTGTTACGTGTTGCCGCCTTGCGTCGCTTCCCTTGCGACGTCCCGGTCGAGCGTGTGGGGTAGTGTGTCAAGGACGTAACCCGTAACCCGAGAACTGCGCGGAGATTTACAAAGATGAGGCGCCGCGTGGGCCGCGATAAGCCTATTCTTCCGTTTTTTGAAAAAAAAAAAATAATAATAATATTACCATGGGCCTCATCACTTCATTCATGCGTCGGTTGAGTGTAACTCTAAAATAATTAGGACCGTAAATATTTTACATATACGCCTTTCATTACATTTTTATGGATTAAAAAAAAACAGGAAACAAAATAAATAGTTTAAGTATTCACAAATATATACTTGACACTTTTAATTATACGTGTTCAGATATGGAACTACTTTCCCTCCGTCATTACCAAACTCGCTGGCCGCATGCCTATTCGGCAACAAGCTAGACTTCACAATCCTTTGTGTATTCTGAGCCTCAGCAAGTTGTTCATTGGCAGAGACCAGAAAAATTCCCTAGTTCAATGACCTAAAGGCTAGACTCTCCAGTCTTGTGTACAAATATGCCGATACCAACCGCACATTAGTCTGTCTGCTGTCACAGTAGAAGGCGGCGGTTTGTCCAGCCTTCTCCAGGCGGTGGGTGTCAAACACCGTGTGGACCAATGGCTGAAGTTTTATAAACACACCTGTCTCGAATTCTAGCTTGTCCCGAAATGAATCCGCGAATTTTTCAGGTCTCTATTCATTGGCAGTTGCTCCAGTTCAACCACTGACCAGATATCACGGTATTTCGTCATGGTTTTCCCTACGTGTTCGTTATTGGTCAAAAGTCGTCCGGGGTGTGTCTAACAAACTGTGGTCCAGCATAAGTCGGAAACTCTATGGTAGACGCTGGTGAGGTTTAACTTGTCCTTAAATGAACTCGCGAAATTTCTGGGTCTCTACGCATGCCACTCGGTGGGCCCGTTAAACTATATGCAGGAAGAGGAAGTGACAGTTTTTCAGAAGCCGATTTCAAAAGTGCTCGCTTTATCGTAAACAGCCATTAGCAGGTTTTTTCACGAATAGATTTACGCGAAGGCTAGACACCAATGTCCCAGGGCTAGGGGAAGTGATATTTCGCGAAAAGATTTCGAGACAAGATAGAGTCCAAATAACTGTAGGGCCGTCCAGCTTCTTTGATTGGCTAAAAAATGTTCTGGCCCGTGTTATCCGTTTGCGCACGAATCACGAAGGTTCAGTGTCGGAGTTACTTAGTCGCCGAGTGGCTTGGTCAAAGACGGACACGGCACCAGCAGCCAATGGAGGTATAACAACAGCTGAGGTGTGTGTATATAGTATTGAAGTCTACTGTGTGCTCCGATTTTTACGCGAAAAGTCACTGGCCCTAGCCATAATGAAAACGTACTAGGAAACCTTCCGCAGCGTTCACCAACCAGTGAGAAAGAAGGACTCCCGGCGCTTTGCGCATCGAATCAAAATGGGATGCGTAGACCCACTTCAAGGAACCATCACGCCATTTCATCACTGTGTAGGGGCAGTGATATTTACGCGAAAAGATTTCAATACAATATACAGTTCAAAGCACTGTTAAGTCGCCCAGCTTGTTCGTGACAACTGTTAGCGCTCGAATAAGAAAAGGTTCGGTGTCGGAGTTACGGAATCCTGAGTGACTAGGGCAAATGCGGAAACGACACCAGCAGCCAATGGAGAAACGACAACAGCCGGGTTGTAATATTGAAGTCTACTGAGTGGTCCGATTTTTCCGCGATAGATCACGGGCCCTCTCACTAGGCGTAGTGAAATTTCAAGAAAATATGTCAAGACAAGATATATTTCAAAACACTGTTGGCTCGTTTACCTACCTTGATTGGCTGAATTAATTTTTTGACACGTGTTAACTGTCTGCACACGAATCACGCAGGAGTCGTGCCGATGTTGCCGAATTTTGATTGGCCCGATCAAATAATAAAACCCCTTCTCAAGCATACAGTAACCAATGGCAATAGACAAACTGCTGTTGGGTGCTTACAGTATTTTCTCGAAAAATACCACTAAAGACTTGAGTTTGTAGACAAGTACATACTTCGTTGGAATCCACACGCGCGTCAAACCAGGCGAAGAGGGCCCGAAACCTGAGGCGCGAGCACCAGACCTCGTCGAGTGTTATCACGAATACCGGGGAACGTGAGGAAATGAGGTCGCGCTAGAAGAACCACCGACACTGCCGGTGATTGATTGCTTGTCAGTGAGGGATAACCCTGGCTCGGAGAGTGGATGACGAGGGATTAACATTATAAAGAGCCGAACCTGCAGCGTGCGGTAACAGTAAAAAGGCAGGATTTGTTCCTTGATATAAATATATATATAGGGCCAGTGATTTTTCGCGTAAAAATCGGAGCACACGGTAGACTTCAATAATATATACACACCTCTGCTGTGGTTATACCTCCATTGGCTGCTGGCGCCGTGTCCGTCTTTGACCAAGCCACTCAGGACTAAGTAACTCCGACACTGAACCTTCGTGATTCGTGCGCAAACGGTTAACACGGGCCAGAACATTTTTTAGCAAATCAAAGAAGCTGGACGACCCTACAATGCTTTGGACTGTTTCTTGTATCGAAATCTTTTCGCGAAATATCACTGCCCCTAGTTATCACTAGAGACCTGAAGAATTCGCGGATTCATTTTGGGACAAGCTGGAATTCAAATTATGTGTGTTTATAGAACCTCAGCCATTGGACCTCACGGTGTCTGACAACTCCTGGAGAACGCTGACCCAATCGTCGTGGTCCACTGTGACAGCAGGCAACCAATGTGCAATTGTAATCGGCGTATGTGTACATAAAGACTGCGGAGTTTAACCTGCAGGCCATTGAACTCGCGAATTTTTCAGGTCTCTAGTTATCACAACCAATAAGCTGTAGAATTTGTGTTCAGCGATCAGTGATATGAACCAGTCATAACGTAGAGCAGTGGCAAGGTTTAGAAGTCAGTTACCCATTGGTCAAGGCACTTGGTCATAGGGCCTCACAGTGTACAGTACTGCTCAAATATAACCTTCACGTGCAGCATGGGGACAACTGTCGACAATGAGCATGATACGGTTAATCAACAATGAGATACTTTTATGTTAATACAAGTTTAAAACGCTTGTGATACATAAAAAATTTATAAAACAACGAAACGTGTCATAAATGGGGTAATTTTTCAAATGTTCTATTCAAAAAGTGCGGAGAAACAGCGAATAGACTATGAAGCGACAATCCTTGATCTTTTCTGAACTTGTTGCTGCATTAAAACTTTATAGCGACAGCTTGAAATTCTGAGGAATAAGAAAATTGATCAAACCATTTTTATGCTACTTTCCATTGCCGTCGTAATGCTCCCTTCCGCCCAGAAGTAACCTTGAGGTGTTTAAATATTTTTACCAGACGTGCATCTTAGAGGGTTAAACCACGATGAACATTTGAGTTGCTGGTATTCGCTGATGCAACAGCGATTTCTACCGGTTAGTAGTGAATTTCACTGGTCTGGCAGGGAGACTTCAGTGCACTCCACTGGATTTAGAAAAAAACCCTGGTTTATAAAACCCCTTAGTAATGACAACTATATTTATTTCACTCTTAAATCTATAACTCATTTTTACTATAGTAAGCTTGTTTATGAACGTTCGTTGTCAAATACGTTTGTATTTTTATTGTTCACAAATTAAATTTAAAACTTGACATTTTGGCTGGGGCAAGTATATATCACAATTTGGAGCAAACACATAAAAAAATGGCATGAATCACACACCAGCGAAATGGCGTTCGTCGCCAAGCAACGTGATGTGGTATGCTGTTCGTGAGTCGTGCTCTTGGTTAACTTACCCGTCAGCCTCAGTTGCTTTTAAGGGGCCGCGGTGGTGTAGTGGCTAGGCTACTCGCCCACCACCGAGGCGTGCCGGGTTCGTTTCCCGGGGAGGGGAGGCGATCGCTCCCAGGTCTTCCCATGTGGGAATCGTGCCGAACAATGCCGCTGGTGAGCGGATTTTCCCGGGGATCTTCCGCCCCCCCCCCTTCCCACCCTGGCATTCCGGTGCCGCTCCATGCTCACCTGACTTCAACCTCATCGCCTCTTTAAGACCTCGATGTTAAGAGCCGTCAAAATCTCTCCACGCGACTTAGTTGCCATGCTCATGAGTCATTCAAACATTACACCGGCATCTTAATCAAGCACTGAAATGAGAAGGAATCAATAACGTTACATTGAAGTTTAACTTACAAACAAGAAGTTACCGATTCAACCAATGAACTTAATTTCCTCTGCCTGAATGCAAACCATTCTGATGATTGGACGATAGGTAGGTAGGCCTTGAGGTCTTCTCAGAGATGCCACTAGAGGTGGGACCAGAAACGCGCGCAACACCAGGAGACAATTACAAATAAGCACGCACCTTACACGGGACTCGAACACAGAACTCCTCGCACCGTGAGCTATAATGCAACAAACTACATTTCGGAAGTATGATTAGGAGCATCAACTTCGTTTGCAGTCAGTCTAATGTTTTGGTAGTTAGAGTTTACTAACAGGGCCGTCATTTTGAAAATAATTATGTGAAACACTTAAATCGTGTAAGTTAACATGGGCTACAGTAGCATTACGTGTGTGTAAAAATAAACTCTTATACGTATACTTGATGCTTCTAATTGATACTGTCAGAATACGAAGTTTAATAGAATTTTGCTAGATTTTTTAAATACAAATAACATATCAATTTAACTTATTTATACTGCATTCAGAGTGCGTCGTGTACTTTTTACGTCGCCGCGTTCTGCGTTTGATTTTCTATCGTCTCTGTCCAGCCAGAGGACCACTGTAACTGCTGTTCATGCTCTCTGTACACCGCTCCCTCCGACACCTAGTGTCACCGTGATACGGCGATGGTGCGTGGCCCTTGCGGTGGCCCCGGAGCGAGCATATACGCAGCACTGAAGCGAGCGTTATGCCAGCCCGACGGGAGGACCTCTGTTACGTTCATGCTCTCCGGATACCTCTCGGCCGCCAGCGCCTCGTGATGCGGCGATGCGGTGGCCCTTGCGGCGGGCCCCGGAGCGAGCATATACGGAGCCCTGAAGCGAGCGTAAAGTCATTACGGTGGGAAGACCTCTGTTACGTTCATGCTCTCCGGATACCTCTCGGCCACGAGCGCCTCGTGATGCGGCGATGATCAACGCCTCGGCCCGGCCCGGCCCTTGCAGCGACGGCCGGATTTATTTAGTATGTGTCTAGGACTGTATTATTTTGAACCATGTGTGCTTTGTTGTTTCCTGCTCAGAATATAGAAACTTGAATGGACTGACTGACTGACTCTATATATATATAATTTCCTATAATATATTATGCAATTTATTTTTCCTGTATTATATAAAATATTTGCGATTGGAGCCTGTCTGAAAAAGTAAAGAATTTTCGGCATTTGATTATGAAAGCGAATGAATGAGCTTGCCTTGAATAAGTTTTTTAAATTAATTGGTCGAGTTTTTTTATATTTATATTCACTTTGCTAAGAACAAAATGACACTGATATATATATGCATCATTGCATTTTCCTGCGGTAGTTCGTCTGTCCATCTGTTGTGACAGCGATATATATATATATATATATATATATATATATATNCGTCTGTCCATCTGTTGTGACAGCGATATATATATATATATATATATATATATATATATATTCCTTCCCCTTAAGATCACTAAATTTGTCTATGTAACGAGCACTTTATCAAAGTGATCAAAAGAAACTTTAAGGAATTTTCCATAAAAAATTAATTGCATTTAATGTTTTATTTATTGCTTATAAAAAATTACTTATCTCATTATTAATAACGATTGTAAGTGTAAATAACTATTTTGACTGTTTTTCGAACACCTAGTAATGTCAACCAATAATAAATAAACAAAGTTGTGCAAACATTGATTAAGACATTTTGAATAAATTTTAACCTATATTTAATAGTTATAGAGAAACATTAATTTACGAAAACTATTACTTTTCTTTTCCATTACAATCCATATTTTGAAATTATATATGTAACTTGGGTGCGATCATACTGCAGCAATATTCACTATACCACTTTTATTTACTCTTCATGAGTACAAAGTAACATGAGATATTTGTTGTAATTTCAGGTCACCATAGTGTACTTACTATATTACATTACATAATTGATACATCATATTTTACTTCTCCTAAACTGTATTTAACTATCATTCCATGCAAAATAACCGATGCCGTTAATGTTATACTGTAGCTTCCACGTTTTCCAGTATGGCGCATATTACTTTTTAATCCTTTTGTTGAGTCAAAGCACGCAATGTATAAAATTGCGAGTAACGTAGAAGGATAATTTTCTCTTATGTATGCGTAAAACTGTTAGTGAAAACTGATGTAAATTAATTAACGTATGCCAATTTGTATTCCAACATAACATACAACCCACCATATGCCTACATATCAACATGCCAAATAAACTTCAAATTTTAATACACATAACTAGGGGCAGTGATATTTCGCGAAACGATTTCCAGACAAGATACACTCCAAAGCACTGTAGGGTCGTCCAGCTTCTTTGACTGGCTAAAAAATGTTCTGGCCCGTGTTAAACCGTTTGCGCACGAATCACGAAGGTTCAGTGTCGGAGTTACGTAGTCCTGAGTGGCTTGGTCAAAGACGGACACGGCACCAGCAGCCAATGGAGGTATAACAACAGCTGAGGTGTGTATATAGTGTTGAAGTCTACTGTGTGCTCCGATTTTTACGTGAAAAGTCACTGGCCCTAAACATAACATATAAATATAAATTATTTACATTGCAGGAATATTAATAAAATGCCTAGTCTACTTAAAACTGTTTCCCGATATATTAAATAACATTTTTATTTTTTCATTTGGCGCTATCCTGCAAACTGGTGCACAAAATAGACATTGTAACGACACATTTGATAATTATAAGAAATATTGCCAGCATACAGAGTTAAGTTAAAATGTATTATATGGTTTCGTAGACATAGTATACTGAGCTAGAATGTTAGGATGGCTTCCAATTTTAAAATAAATGTTTCCCCCGCAAAAAAAAAAAAATTGGTTTACATTGCCTGACATAGTACTTACTGTTCGTTTGCCATATTTGTTAGGAATCGATTGTTTTCTAGATATGACATGAAATTATGCGTTAATACGGCACTATCTTATTAATTGGCGGACAAAAAAGACTTTGTGTAGACAAGCTTGATGGTTATAATTAGGGCCAGTGACTTTTCGCGTAACAATCGGAGCACACAGTAGACTTCAATACTATATACACACCTCAGCTGTTGTAATACCTCCACTGGCTGCTGGTGCCGTGTCCGTCTTTGACCAAGCCACTCAGGACTAAGTAACTCCGACACTGAACCTTCGTGATTCGTGGGCAAACGGTTAACACGGCCCAGAACATTTTTTAGCCAATCTAAGAAGCTGGACGACCCTACAGTGCTTTGGAGTGTATCTTGTCTGGAAATCGTTTCGCGAAATATCACTGCCTCTAAGTAAAGCAATTTACAATAACTATATGACCGCCATTTTGACCATAAGTGTCTCACCCACTTAAAAATGTCATTTTACGAGGCTTGCAGTAACATCACTTATCTGCCAAATTTGGCAGGAATCGGTTGATTGTTGTTACCCTATATCTGACATAAAAACCGTATATTTCATTTTGCGTTATCTTACAAAATGGTGGACTAAAGCGGCTTCGTGTAGACACATTTGACGGTTGTAATAGATGCTGGAAATGCTATGTAAGAAGCAGTTGTTATTAAACTGAGTGCGCACGAATGCGTTGCAGTCTCTTTGGTGTGATTTTCTCGAATCGGTTAAGCTAAGGTATATTCTACTCAGTTTAGGCTCGAAACGGAATTTCTTACGGGAGAGTTTCGGCATATGCAAAATAACCGCCGCAAGGTGCGCCAATGTTCCAAAGAGGTCGCTTTTAAGTGGGCGATAAATGGGCAATTCTGTTCATTCACGTGAATCAGTAAGTGCTTAGCTCGAATTATGGTATACACTTTCCCCAACCAAAAATTTAAGTATTGCATTCTCTGAGTGTTCATGGGAAAGCGTATTTCAATGGAAAAAAAACGTTACAAATTGAATTGCGAAATAAATATAGCCGTCGTCAAAAGGAACTGTGCACTTTTCTCCTTTCCTTTAAGGTGACTGCGAAGGAAAGCTATAAACATAATATTTTTTAATTATTTCACTCTTTTGAGCCTTCTCGACGGGTGTGTGCCCTCCTGTTCCCACCGCGTCCAACACCGACTCACAGCGTAGGCAGAACAGTTGAAGTGTTTTTTTATATACAGATTTAGTTGGAAAATTTAAGTTAACTGTTTGCGTAAGCCAAGTTCTTGCTAAATCCGGGTTTTTGCGACAGAATATTAAACAACACGTGGACATATTTCTTTATAGTCCCACTCTAGTGAGGAGAACAAAACTTTCTCTTTATATAAGTTCTAACGCAATATAAATAAGAAGATTTTACACAATTATATTTATTTTAATGAAATTTGCAACTATCCCATTTGCTTACATACAAAACGTAAAAATCCTGTTCACATGCTACACCAGTACTCCCTGCCAGCGAAAACTTCCGAGTATAATAAACCATAGATTCGATTCTTGGTGGGATAAATCCCGGATTTTCGCATGTGGGAATCGTGCCCGGCTATGCCGCTGGTCGGCGAGTTTTCTTGGGGATCTCCTGTTTCCCCGCGCCATTTCATTCCGGCGCTGCTACATACGCACCTCGCTCCACCGTCGTCGGCTCTCAAAACCTTGTTCGGAGCCGCCCGGATCTCTCCATTCCCCACTTCGCCTCACTAGAAGACACCTTCATTGAAGCTTTGTTCGCACGAGGCGGAGGAATATCCTGGAAGTAGCACTTCAGCAGTGACTGCGAGCGGAGCGCGCGTGCGCTACCTACCCCGGCAGGCCGCTGCTCTCCATCTTGTTGGCCAGTTCCACGTCCTTGGAGTAGACGTCGAACTGCCACTGCCGCTGCCCCAGGACTCCAGCCAGGACGGCCCCGGTGTGTATGCCCACTCGCATGTCGACGGGGGAGTTGGTTGTCTGCTGCACGTACCTGTGAGTACAAACAACACCGTGAGCCGGGGCTCTGTCACGCCACCACGGCCACACATCACAGAGTAAATAAGAACTCATTTCGGGACAAGCTAGCATTGAAACACATGTATCATGGCGTAACTTCTGCATTTTTAAAAAAAAATTTTTTTACTAACTACTCTAAAACTAAGTGTTATATGAGCCCGCGGTAGGGACGGGAGTTGCGTCTCAGGGCTAAGCCCCATACGCCTACAAGGAAGGGAGTATCATGCAAGGAGACATGCATCACGGCAAAGAGGGATTGGGCTGCCATGGCCAGATTGTGGCCATGACAACCTCCCTAAATGTACTTATAGCTAAACAATATTCAGAAGAGAAAGGGAAAAACCGGCATAGTCACCGTAAAAACCCTTTCGACAGGAAAGAATTAAAAAATTGATTCATGNGAAAAACCGGCATAGTCACCGTAAAAACCCTTTCGACAGGAAAGAATTAAAAAATTGATTCATGCATTATCATGTTTACAGAAAATGCTACAGGAGACAGAGGATAGGAATCATGCTCTTTATTATGATAGGATAAAAGTGCTAGTAGAGAGGGGGTGGGAACTTTCCTTCAATGGGCGCTGGGTTTAACCGGAGTAACACTTGCATATCACTCTGGTGGGGGGAGAGCGCAATTGGGCAGTACACCCCCCCCCCCACGAATCCGGATACACAGTGGATCCTGGTTACTTCTGCAATTGGCTCACTATCTATTTTACACATCCTCCAGGACTGTGAGCCAATAGTAAAAAGGCAACAAAGGGCAGTCCTAATCACGACCTCTCGCTGTGAAAGCAGACAGCCAATGAGCAGTTGATATCTCCTTGAGTGTGCAGACGAATACGGAGTCTAGCCTAAAGGTCGACGAACTCGCGAATTTTTCCAGTCCCTAAGGATAGGATGGTCACGATTATTTAAGCCCTTTGAAATCAACCTATGAAAAATGTCACTGCCCCTACTTGCATTCATGTAAACGGGCACACCGTCTCGTATTGCACCCGATAAAGTTTAAGAGGCCGTGGCGGCTGAGCGGTTAGACTTCTCGCCTCCCACAAAGGCGAACCCGGTTCAATCCCCGGCCGGGTCACTCCCGGAGTTTCGCAAGTGGGAATCGTGCCGGACGATGCCGCTGGTCAGCGGGTTTCCTCGGAGATCTCCCCTTTCAACTTAGCGCGTGCACATTGGCAAATTTCCTTTGGCTGCATTGGCCACCTGTCTCCGTCAGAAGGCATTTTAAACTCGACCGGGCCAAACAGAATTACGGTATCCCCGACACTGAACGTCGGTGATTGGCCGGCAGACAGCTAGGACACGTGTGAGTTGAAATCATTTAACCACGAAATAGGTTCCAAACTTGCAGTACAATTAGTCTTGGAATCTTTTCGTGATAAACAGGTGGGGCCCTACTTACTAGGCATACCCAACCCACCTATTTCATCTCTTTTTTTATTCATATTGACCTGAACTGGAGCATTATGATTATGGAGATAGAGCATAAGCAGGGCCAACGACTTTTCGCGTAAAATTCCGAGCACACAATAGCCAATCAAAGAAGCTGGACGACCCTACAGTGCTTTGGACTGCATCTTGTCTCGAAATATTTTCGCGAAATATCACTGCCCCTAAATACAACTAAATTTCGATTTAACCAAAAAATAAAATATTTTTACTTTAACACGAGTATAAACTGCTTGTAATGCGTGACAAATTTAGGAAACAACCAAACAAGTTATTCAAAGGATTATTTTTCAAAGGTTTGATTCAGAAAGTGCGAGTAAACAGAAAATAGACTATACGTAGGGCCAGTGATTTTTCGCGTAAAAATCGGAGCACACAGTAGACTTCAATACTACATACACACCTCAGCTGTTGTTATACCTCCAGTGGCTGCTGGTGCCGTGTCCGTCTTTGACCAAGCCACTCGGGACTAAGTAACTCCGACACTGAACCTTCGTGATTCGTGGACGAACGGTAAACACGGGGCAGAACATTTTTTAGCCAATCAAAGAAGCTGGACGACCCTACAGTGCTTTGGACTGTATCTTGTCTCGAAATGTTTTCGCGAAATATCACTGCTCCTAATTATACCACTGCGTCAGCCCCATCACTAATAATTAACAAGGGGAAATTTTTCGTGTGTAATTCTTCCAGGTGGTAGTGTGGAGGAACTCGCAGGGAGAGTGGAGCTATGGAATGAGTTCTGAGCTGCGTAGGCTCGCAGGAGGGAAGGGGGTAGCTCACTTCCGCCCTCATTTCCTATTTACTTCCCGCGCTAGGTCCGGGCCCGTTGCCCGTGGCAACGGCCAGCCCCTCCTGCCCGCCGCGTTCCAGCCTGCAGGCGACTTGTGAGCGACGACGCTGCCGCGCCTAGCCAAGTGCCATCGCTTCGGATCGTGGGGCCGCGGTGGTGGAGTGGTTAGACTACTCGCTTCCCAACCAAGGTGAACCGGGTTCGATTTCCGGAGGGGGGTCCCACCTCCCGGATTTTAGCATGTGGGGATCGTGCCGGATGTTGCCGCTGGTCGGCGGGGTTTTCTAGGGGTTATCCCGTTTACCCCCATCCTTGCATTCAGCGCTGCTCCATGCTCACCTCGCTTTATCCTAATCAGCTCTCAAGACCTCGTTGTTAAGATGTTAAGATGTTCACTCACTCACGCTCCGGATCGTCCGACACAGTCGTGGCGCTGAATAAATGCCCTGCCACAATTGTGGAGATGGGTCTGCAAGGCATCACATACAGAAAGGGCATTCACTTAAATCTAAAAAATGTATTAAGATATCAAGAAGCTCTTCACAAGATCTTGAGTGAGTTTGCCACTATGATCGGGAAAAGGATGGTTAAGTGAGGTGAGTATGGAGAAGCGCCGGAATGAAGGGGCCGGGGAAACGTGAGAGACCCGAGAAAACCCCGCCGACCAGGGGCATCGTCCAGCACGAATCCACGTGGGAAATTCCGGGAGCGACGCCGACGGGAATCGAACCCGGTTCGCCCAGGTTGGAGGCGAGCAGTCTAATCGCTCGGCCCCCAACGGCCCCCCACGCTAAACTGCGAAGCACGTTTAGTATAAAAAGACTTTTGATTGGAGCCCAGTGAACTCGGCTTTCCATCAGCAGATAGATAGCCAGACAGTAAACGTTGCTAGGTGCAATAAGGTTTCGTCCACTGTAGTCTGGACCGATATTGAAAGTAAAAACAGAGACAAACATAACTTGTGTTAATGCAGCGGAGGATAGAGTCGAATCGCTTCGAGTGTCTGTGTGTGTCAAGTCGTTAAAGTATCAAATACGTTCGGAAGCCGCCCTCAAGCTCGCATGTATCGAGAACGTTAAAAAAAAAAATTAATGGCGCAAAATGAATCATGTCGCTGATTCAAACCAATCCTAATTTCCGGCCATCGCGTGCGGCCGTCCCACATCCCTCCCAATTAATTTCGTGTAATTAACTTATTGATCCGTCTTCGTGTGTGGACGAAGTCCGGCGACTGCACTTTAACTAATTGTGAGGTTGCTCGTAACTCTGTCAATAATTGACATCCAGAGTGTGGTCAACAAAATAGCCAAATATACGCTGTTCACGGTAAACTGAGCGCCGTTCAGAGCTTTGCTTAAGATCTACTTGTATGCACATTGTGTATTCTCACGCCATATGTAATATTGACATTGTCATGGGCCCCCTAACTTTATCCATGCGTCGGTGACGTGAAACTTAGAGATCACTAAACTTTAGGGGCAGTGATATTTCGCGAAAAGATTTCGAGACAAGATACAGTCCAAAGCACTGTAGGGTCGTCCAACTTCTTTGATTTGCTTAAAAATGTTCTGGTCCGTGTTAACAGTTTGCGCAGGAATCACGAAGGTTCAGTGTCGGAGTTACTTAGTCCCGAGTGGCTTGGTCAAAGACGGACACGGCACCAGCAGCCAATGGAGGTGTAACAACATCTGAGGTGTGTGTATAGTATTGAAGTCTACTGTGTGCTCTGATTTTTACGCGAAAAGTCACTGGCCCTAACAATACGCTGTAGGCTTTGCGTTTGGTGATCAGTGATATTAACCAGTCACAACGTAGGGCAGTAGCACGTTTAACGAATCAGTTACACACAGGCAAGACCATTGGGCACTGAACTTCTCGGTGTACAGCACTGGTCAAATAAAACCTTCCTGTGCAACATGTAGCCAATTGGTTTGCAAATGGTTTGCAAATTCGCNACGGCACCAGCAGCCAATGGAGGTATAACAACATCTGAGGTGTGTATATAGTATTGAAGTCTACTGTGTGCTCTGATTTTTACGCGAAAAGTCACTGGCCCTAACAATACGCTGTAGGCTTTGCGTTTGGTGATCAGTGATATTAACCAGTCACAACGTAGGGCAGTAGCACGTTTAACGAATCAGTTACGCACAGGCAAGACCATTGGGCACTGAACTTCTCAGTGTACAGCACTGGTCAAATAAAACCTTCCTGTGCAACATGTAGCCAATTGGTTTGCAAATGGTTTGCAAATTCGCNGTGTACAGCACTGGTCAAATAAAACCTTCCTGTGCAACATGTAGCCAATTGGTTTGCAAATGGTTTGCAAATTCGCTGACTCTTACACCAATATGCATTTAAAAATCAGAAAGCACAATAAATAATTTCACACTTTTAATGCAACATTAAGAAACTGATATACTTTCACTACATCGTTACCAACTTTACTGAGCGAATGCCAGACAGTGTTTCCGTTAAAATATGCGCAGATTAGGGCAGTTACATTATTCAATGGTTGATTTCAGAAGTGCTCACTCTACCGTGAACAGCCTTTACACAGAAGTGAAATTCATCGTAGCGGTTCTTTTGATGTGGACGTACCCATACGCTGTTTGGCTGTGCAAGGCTCCGGGAACGGTTCTCGCGTCTGGATGGCTACCGCGGGCTGCGCAGAATTCCCTGTTATAACATATTAACTTTTCTGAAGCCCTGCTAAAGTTCTACCTCCAGTATATTTCTCCGCTTCGTGCAAACTAAGTCTAACGAAAGTCGGTGGGTTTTCTCGGGGATCTCCAGTTTTCCCAGCCCTTTAATTCCGGCGCTGCTCCATACCCACCTCACTTCACCCTCATCGGCTCTCAAGACCTCGATGTTAAGAGCCGCCCAAANCATACCCACCTCACTTCACCCTCATCGGCTCTCAAGACCTCGATGTTAAGAGCCGCCCAAATTTCTTCACTCACTAACTCACTATCGCTAGTGCAGTGTAGTTTTAGTGGCACGCCAATAAATTAGTTATACTTTTCATTTCTCGATATTTCTTAAACGTAGTTTGGTTTTTTTTTTTAACTCAACAATAGCTAACGTTCATTACGGGAATCCTTTGCGACCGGCAAATTAAAAGATAAAAAAACCCTGCCGTGAAGCATTTACAAGAGGCGCTCTGTTCAAATCATTAAATGTGCGTGCGATTAAAAATAATTTTAATTGCCTTCGTTTAAACGTAACGAGATGGAACGTTGTTTTTAAAAAAACGCCCTCATTAAATTCAAGTGAATATTCCGAACTACTCACGAGTGAGATGCTTTTGCAAAAGCATTTTTATTAAGGGGGGTCAGTCCCCGTTATCTTGGATTCTTAGAATTTTTGCAAAAACCTGCATTATAGATTTTTATTGAATTTTACGGAACGACAGGACGCAATACATTCCTTTGTACATTCCCAGAAGTTGGCATTACTTTAATACAGTGGTTAGTTTAACTGCTGTATTCGCCCGCAAGGGAAAAATCACTTACTTCTTCCCAGTTGTTACTAGTTACAAATTAATAAAAACTGTGAAAAAAACTTTACGAAACTTGGGAAGCTATTATTTATGTTGTGCAGTGCGAAAAATGTCGTTAATCCGACTTAAATGTGAGTTATGACGAAATAATGCTAAATCTGAGATGGCGTGGACTGATCACCACTAAAACGCTTATGCAAGCACCGCTAGTTTCGGAGGACGTAGCTGAACTGAGTTTTGATTGTAGATCATGTCCTTTTATTTATATTATTAACATAATGAATATATGTGGAGAGAACTGATAAATTGAAGATAAAGGACTGGGGAAACACAACCATACAAGTGAATTTAAAACTATTATTTTAAAGAAGCTATTTATTTCAATTTCTGGGTCCTAATCTAAATAGGAGGCCTTTGATAAGGTTGGTTGCAAGAAGACAGGGAAAATAAGGGAAGCAGAAACTCAAGACGGGTAATTAGTAGGTACCTCGAATTTTAGCAATATTTTTTCGCTGGATGCTAAACTTCAACATATCGTATGCTCATTTTATTTCAACAATTGGACGATAACTAATATAGCTATGGCCTTCCCCCTCTCCCGTGATTTTTCTCGAAAAAATTGGAGCCCTCAGTAAACTTCAATACTATGTATACACCTCGGCTGTTGCCACGCATACATTGGCTGCTGGTGTCGTTTCCGTCTTTGACCAAGCCACTCAGGACTAAGTAACTCCGACACTGAACCTTCGTGATTCGTGCGCAAACGGATAACATGGACCAGAACATTTTTAATAGCCAATCAAAGAAGCTGGACGACCCTACCGAGCTTTGGACTGTATCTTGTCTCGAAATCTTTTCGCGAAATATCTCTGCCCCTGGTCGTAGAGTTTCGCTTCTATTTNGCTTTGGACTGTATCTTGTCTCGAAATCTTTTCGCGAAATATCTCTGCCCCTGGTCGTAGAGTTTCGCTTCTATTTGAACCACAGATTGCCAGACACGCCCCGGACGACTTCCGACCAATAACGGACACGTAAGGAATACGAGGACCGAATTCCGTGCTACCTGGGCAATGGTTAAACTGACGCAACAGCCAATGGACAACTAACTGAGGCTCGAGTACACAAAGCATTGTGGGNTACCTGGTCAATGGTTAAACTGACGCAACAGCCAATGGACAACTAACTGAGGCTCGAGTACACAAAGCATTGTGGTGTCTAGCTTGTTGCGAAATGAACCCGCGAAATTTCAGTTTCTCTAGTAATGTACACGTTGAGTGTTGATGACGTAATATAAGTAGGGGCAGTGATATTTCGCGAAAAGATTTCGAGACAAGATACAGTCCAAAGCACGGTAGGGTCGTCCAACTTCTTTGATTTACTAAACAAATAATCTGGCCCGTGTTAACCGTTTGCGCACGAATCACGAAGGTTCAGTGTCGGAGTTACTTAGTCCTGGGTGGCTTGGTCAAAGACGGACACGGCACCAGCAGCCAATGGAGGTATAACAACAGCTGAGGTGTGTATATAGTATTGAAGTCTACTGTGTGCTCCGAGTTTTACGTGAAAAGTCACTGGCCCTAATTATAGCTTGTCTCAAAATGAATTAGCGAATTTCTCAGGTCTCTCCTAATCTGTTATCCCCTATGAGGATCATTGGGTACTGAGCCTCGCAGTGTACAGCACCGGTAAAATACAACCTTCCCATGAAACATGCTGACAAATGTCTACAGTAGGCATGAAAATGTCAAGCACTCTGCAGCTCTGCGAATGGCTTTTTATCCGGAATAATGTTTCGTTTAACCGCTTAACATTTTATCCCGAGAAAACTCGTCCACATATGACGTGTTGCAAAATACGTGAACTCGTGGTGAGTTTTGTACAAGGTCAGAAGGCAGCACCAACACAGACAGCGTCTTTTTTACTGGTCAATGGTATCAGTTGCTGCTTGCACGCCAAAATTGTATTATTTGTTGCTTCCGATGCCTCAGACCAACAGAAATTCCTTCCACAGGTTCCGTCAAGTACGTTATCACTAGAGACCTGAAGAATTCGCGGATTCATTTCAGGACAAGCTAGAATTCAAAACACATGCGTTTATATAACTTAATCCGTTGGCCCACGCCTTATTCGACACTTCCTGNAGGACAAGCTAGAATTCAAAACACATGCGTTTATATAACTTAATCCGTTGGCCCACGCCTTATTCGACACTTCCTGGAGAATGCTGGTCCAATCGTTGCCTTCCACTGTGACAACAAGCAACCAATGTGCAGTTGATGTCGGCATATTTGTACGTAAGACTGTAGAGTCTAGCCTGCTGGTCATTGAACTCGCGATTTCTTCCGGTCTCTAGTTATCACTAGGGCGAGTGACTTTTCGCGTAAAAATCGGAGCGCACATTAGACTTCAATACTATATACACACCAGTCGACAACAATATGGAGGTAACCGACGACCACGAAACAGGCAGAAACACCAAGCCACTCAGGACTAAGTAACCCCGACACTGAACCTTCGTGATTCGTGCGCAAACTATTAACACGGGCCAGAAAATCTTTTAGCCAATAAAAGAAGCTAGACGACCCTACAGTGCTTTGTACTGTATCTTGTCTCGAAACCTTTTCGCGAAATATCACTGCCCCTAGTTATCATAAGAAGTTCGCAAGTACTTGCCAGACCACAAATCTCTTCATTTGCGACACCTGGAACCAATGTGCGAGCAAGGCTCAGGGGAATGGGGACGAGGTGTACTTACTTGATGGCCTTCACCATGGACAGTCCCATGTGGATGCTGAGCACCGCGTGGTCGGGTCTCTCTCTCGGAGCGCCGCTGATGCAGTAGTAGCAGTCTCCAAGGATCTTGATGCGGAGCTGGTGGTACCGCTGTCGCAAAACAAAAACAAAACCCTAGTTATAAACACGCGACGCTTCCCCACAGAGTACGGAAAATAACACGGGGACCCGTGCACATTCTCTTTCCCCATCTCAGATCCCTTTTAACACACCCGAAAACAGGTTCGACCTTGAACGTCAGTTGCAAGTTATAACGTGCAGCACTGCTCCCAGAGGTTCTCCGGAAGTCCTTGTCAGTTTGGGCGGATGTCCATCCGCTGATTATTCAACCTTGCTCTGATGGGGCCCCCGAGTCGCGGCAAGCGCCTAGTCTTACTGAGCGCTGCCGCGGAACGCACCCAGCAGTATATAAGCGTCATTCTGGAGCAGTGCAGAATTATTAGTCGTGAACCTCCATTAACGTTCACAGAGCCATAAGGCGAGCACGTTGGCATAAGATAAGACATATTTAAAGGCCTGTTGTTCGGAATATAGGTTATTTTGATTGTGATGTTATGAAGGATGATAATGTGTACGGGCCTTGAGCCTGACTGGCTACCGCGCGTCGCGGGAAGGTTCCCTATTGGCTCGAGCCACCGGTTGGCAAGTAGAAAGCCACCAGCCGCTGATTGGCGAACGGCATCCCCGAACTGTTTCTGGAAGCGGCCGTTTCGTACCTCTGCGTTCCGAAGTGATCTGCGACGCGGTTTCATCACAGAATACGCGAGCACGCGGAATAAATACGGGACGCTTTATCTCCCCGGAGCACCGACGGCAAACCTTGGAATGGGGGGCTCGTCCACCAATCAGTGCCCAAAGACGAATCTGCCGCAGCGACGAACCAAAAGGAAACCTTGAACAGCGCGGTGGAGCTAATCAGTGACGAAGCCAGTTCCACAGCAAACCGCACACATGTAATATATACATTTTCAGTTGTGGTAAGTTTCTCTTTACTGTAATTAGAAGGCCAAACAATTATGACTATGATCTAAGGAATTCGTCTCTTGTTAACTTAGCATTTAGTAAATTTTGTTTCGTACTAAAAATTAGAATGTTAAAAACATAAGTTATTATATCACTCAACACATATTTCATATACATATATATTTATTTACTGTGAACAAATGAAAATCAAATAAAACTTTTGAATAATATATGATTGTCATTAATAAAAAAATTACAAAGAACAATTTAAGTAACAGTAAACATAAGATTCTTTAACCTTCCCTTTGCATTAAAGCAACATTTTGTTACTGTGAGCAAAACAACCACAAATAAATGCTTTTAATTGCTATACTCAAAGCTTTGTACGTATTTTTTTTACACTGCTCGTACGTTTATTCGTTGAACTGCAACGAGAGGACAGGCCCTGATTGTGTCTAAGCTAGTGATAAACAACCAAGGACAGAACGGCTCAATCACGTTCAACAAAATCGTACGAACCAAAACATGTGATCACTGTGAACAGAAATTAAATCAACTAATGCCACCTACTGGAGTACACACATGTATGTGAAGTCNAAAACATGTGATCACTGTGAACAGAAATTAAATCAACTAATGCCACCTACTGGAGTACACACATGTATGTGAAGTCAAGCTAGATAGCATACGAAATAGGCGTGTGACACTCTGTATGTAATAATTTAATGTCACCCGCCTATTTCCTATGCAAATTATCCTACACGCATGGTCACATCGCCTTGTTTTCCAGGCCTTGTATGTCGCAACTTTGAGCACAGTTATAACAATACAGAAATACGTTTCCAGATATAAGTACATAGGGCTTTTGTGCTACTATCGGTCCAAAGAAACTATGTCCGGCGTTTGGGCACTGAGTTTCCGAACATCCTGTATAACACCTGGTGGCTTCTGTAGCATCATTATTTATATTTACAGGTGCACGGTGGTACCGCAGTGCGACTACACGCCTCCCACCAAGACGAACCGGGTTCAATTCCCGGCCGGGTCACTTCTGGTTTCTCGCACGTGGAAAACGTCCTCGACTTTGCCGTCAACCGGCCGGTTTTCTCCGGTCATTTTCCGTTCCCCCCTGCCCGTACATTATGCAGCTAGATGGAGAATTTTTGGGCATTCGCCAGTGCGATGCAGAGGTCTGTCATAGAAGAACAAGACCCAGCACGAAAAAATACTTAAATATGACAAGTAATCTAAGGACGAGGAAATAAATACATGTATACAACACTGGAAGATTCTAAGCGGGAGTAGAGTCAAAAAGAGGACAGCAAGTAGTTACAATATATATACACATATATANAACACTGGAAGATTCTAAGCGGGAGTAGAGTCAAAAAGAGGACAGCAAGTAGTTACAATATATATACACATATATAATATATGACGAATAGATAACACATAGGGGCAGTGATATTTCGCGAAAAGGTTTCGAGACGAGATACGGTNATATATAATATATGACGAATAGATAACACATAGGGGCAGTGATATTTCGCGAAAAGGTTTCGAGACGAGATACGGTCCAAAGTACTGCAGGATCGTCCAGCTTCTTTGATTGGCTAAACACTGTCCTGTATCGTGTTAACCGTTTACGCACGAATCACGAAGGTTCAGTTCAGTGTCGGAGTTACTTAGTCCCGAGTGGCTTGGTCAAAGACGGACACGGCACCAGCAGCCAATGGAGGTATAACAACAGCTGAGGTGTGTATATAGTATTGTATAAGTATAGTATAAGTCTACTGTGGGTTCCGATATTTACGCGAAAAGTCACCGGCCCTACACATAGAAAACAAGACAGGATAGAAACCTGCTTGAAAAATTATGACATCACTGACAAAATATGTAGGGACAAAATAGGACAACACAACAAAGAAACGCACTCAAAAAATATAATTTTTACCAGACACGACAGAATGCAAGCCAGGTATGCTGTAGTCAATAATATATATTTTGTGTACAAAGCCAGAAAACCCCATGAAGGAATCGAGCCAAATAAAACAGGACAGCCCGCTAAATGAAAAATAATAATATACTATCAATATATAGTATATATACTATATATGGCTTATGTATACTCATGAAAAACTATATACGACCAACAGACAACACACCGAAGATACCACAGGCTAGTTATCTGCTTACAAAAATAAGACAACACTGGCAAACAAAGGCAACGAAGAAACTCGCACAAACACAGTAGTTTTCCTAGACACGATAGAGAGATCACATTCTGCCGCTGCTCCATCTTCACTTCATCTCACCCTTGCCGGTGACCAAGACCCTTGCTGTGAAGCGCAGAACCAAACCCCTCGACCTCGCTTTATATTCAAAGGCGGTGCTGCGGAGTGCGGGGTCGAGATGGCCGAAGTGGAGGGGGTTTGCTCTCTGACAGCCGGAGACCGCTGGAGGCTGAGCGATAGGCGAAGAGCGGCGAATCGAGTTACCGCCCCACGGCGCGACCTTTGACCTACGAAGCCCGCAGCAACGGCTCGCTGCCACGTGGACGAAGCCGCAGCCACAAATATTCAACATAAAAAAACTGGATTCACACGAACCGCCTTNCGGCTCGCTGCCACGTGGACGAAGCCGCAGCCACAAATATTCAACATAAAAAAACTGGATTCACACGAACCGCCTCCCCGGGGATATGAATCTCGGAGATATCAAAACCTACGGCACGACTGCGTCTATAATTATTAGGGGCAGTGACTTTTCGCGTAAAAATCGGAGCACACAGTAGACTTCAATACTATATACACACCTCACCTGTTGTTATACCTCCATTGGCTGCTGGTGCCGTGTCCGTCTTTGACCAAGCCACTCGGGACTAAGTAACTCCGACACTGAACCTTCGTTATTCGTGCGCAAACTGATAACACGGGCCAGAACATTTTTCAGCCAATCAAAGAAGCTGGACGACCCTACAGTGCTTTGGACTGTATCTTGTCTCGAAATCTTTTCGCGAAATATCACTGCCCCTAAATATAATTCTACTTTTAAGACAGTACGTGTGAGATGAAGAGTGAAGAGATTTTGGCGGATCTTAACAGCGAGGTCTTGAGAGCCGTTGAGGGTGATTTATGTGAGTATGGAGCGGCGCAGGAATGAAAGGGGAAGGTGAAACGGGAGATCCCCGAGAAAACCCGCTGACCAACGGCATCCGGGAGCGACCCGGCCAAGGATTGAACCCAGCTTGCCTTGGTGGGAGGTGGGCAGGCTAACCGCTCAGCCACCGCGGGCCCACGCGTGAAGTCAACTTCAGTAAACAATTCCTGCCCCACAGTTGGTATAAAAATGCTATAAATAGTTGGATAGCGAAAAGTGCTATCTGGGGTTTGGGAAGGGGATATCGCTCCTGCCCTTAGCTTAAAGGACTATTCAAGGATGCATTCGTAGAGTGCCACGTTGACGTCACGTCATCGATGCAGTTTTAAAGGGGATGAAGCGAGATAAATCCNCGTTGACGTCACGTCATCGATGCAGTTTTAAAGGGGATGAAGCGAGATAAATCCCCTGCCGCACTGTCAAATTTTCGCCTTCAAATGTATTTGACAATGAAATTTGAAGACAAAATGCGGCCATCAGGTGTTTCCTTCCAACAAATTGTATCCAATAATCTCGAATGTAATTGGCAATATGTCACACTGTCAAAATTTTTTTACTGGTATTATCTAATTTGAATTATTATTTTTAATTACTTTCATAGTAAGATATTGCTTTTGTTTTTCCATGCAGTCCGTTACAGAAAGAAATGTAAGGAATGTTTTGATTTATTTTCGTTTCTTTACTTAGTACATATTTTATTTATCAGAGATGTTTCTTGAACAATGAAATTTAATGCCTCCAAGTTCGTAACATTATGTGCAAGATTCGCTTAGAATAGCATCCATGCTCAGACAGCTTCTACGTAAATTCGTTTCCAGCAATTGTTCGATTATTTTATAGTTTCTTGAAGTAAATTTTTGTCGTACGCAATTCTGATTGGCCAAACACCAAATACATTTTAGAACCGGTCCAATCTTCAAATGCTTGATGGAAACTTAAACCATCCAACTTGTTGTTACGTTTGTATGAAGTCATAACTGTCCAACTTTATTTGAACAAACTTATTGGAAGCAGTCTTACGGAAAAATTTGAGAGTGTGACAGGGGCTTGAAGGACACTTGACACGCGAATTCGAAAGCCGAGGAAGAACTCAGCCAAAGACTGCACGAGAGCCAGAGACTCGCCACACGAACGCGATTATTTGCTGTATCGCGGTCCCACATCACCTAGACGCAGTAAAAAAATATGGGTTAAAGTGCGAATGACAGTTGCGCAATAACCAGTATTTTTAACCCCGTCATATAATAAAGACGCGGTAGAATGATTTTCGTCTTTTGCGCTTGTTTGCGACGCCGGCTCAATAACTGCGAAAATAACTGTCAATAACCCCGTGTTCAAACCGTATAGTGAATATTTGATAGGGAGATCTTCCTGGCTGCGTAAAACCAGTAGCTGTGTCCCAACATTGACCTACTTTTCTGCCAATACGACTATCGTAACCGACGTGGATAGGATTTGAGGTTAGAACACTGTTTTGCAAACACGCGCTTTGAGATGTTCGTATACATACTCTAACTAATTTTTAATGTAGTTTTATTTAATTCAACTCAACGAAAGTAGCTTGTTCATATAAAAGTACTTTTATTTTGAAAATTAGTATATGAACACAGAGTAAATAAGTGCAGAGATACGAAATTGCGTGGCGGACTCTTTGACGTAACCGAACTCGATCTTTCATTGGCCGCGCGGAGATGTGGAAATGTTCCTCGAGTAGGATTGGCTGTTTCCCGTTATGGAAGACTCCCTATTGGCCGGGCTGCCACCTGGCTAATCAGCCTCCAGCTGCTGATTGGCGAACCACGTTCCTTCATAATACTATCCAGTGATGCCATTTTGCCAAAAAAAAAAACGCGAATTTTGCAGGTCTCCATCCATGAGGTACTCGATGTGGTCTTGAAATTAGAAGCTTAACATCAAGCGTTACTCTCATGAAATAGGCAAGTGTACAGAAATTAAATTTCGTATTTTGGTGTGGTCGTACCGCATTTGCCGATTGGCTGCGTGACCGTCCGGGAACGGGCCACGTGTCTGATTGGCTACCGCGTACTGCTAAGTATTCCGTATTGGCTAGTGAGCTACGAGGAGCTGTTGGGCGAACGGCGTTCCGACGTAACGCTTGCCAGTAACGCCATTTCGCTGGCACTAGATGCTGGAGTTCGCGGTATGTTTCACGCCTGCGTTCTTAAGTATTCTGCATATGTGCGTGTCCCAAAACTGAACTACCTGTCCTCCTACAGGAATTTCACGACGACGTGGTTTCGACTGAGATTAGCCAATTGCTCCTTTAATTAAGTACTTTGATATGCTATGCTCGTAGACTACTCTTGACTAAGTTCTAACACAAATACAATGTAATAAGTTACTTATGAAAAAAGTATTTTTTGTTCCCAAAATAGCAAAAATAATAATTTTTTTTATACCACACGCTAACAAAGAGAATATTCTTGTTTCAACCATAGACTAAAGATGAGGTGGGCCGATTTTCCCGTCTTCTGCGCATGTACCCAACATTGGTCTACCCCACACCAACGCAACTGTCAAAGACACAAGACAAACAGTGATGTACGTGCTTCTTTATATCACAGAATACACAATAATACAGAGGTAAAATGGCGGCGTGTACTGTGTACTCCTGCCTCACATGCCAGCAAAATGACATTACGGGATAGTAGTATGGAGAGACGTTGTTCGCCAATCAGCAGCTGGAGGCTGNCAGGCTAATCAGCCAGGCGGCAGCCCGGCCAATAGGGAGTCTTCCATAACGGGGAACAGCCAATCGAACTCGAGGAACGTTTCCACAGCTTCGCGCAGCCAATGAAAGATCGAGTTCGCTTACATCAAATGGACCACCACGCAATTTCTTCTCTGTGTACTTATTTACTCTGTGTTTATTTATTAATTTTCAAAATAAAAGTATTTACAAGAACAAACTACTTTCACTGAGTTGAATTAAATAAAACTACATTAAAAATGTGTTAGAGTATGTATACGAACATCTCAAAGCGCGTGTTTGCAAAACGGTTTTCCAACCTCAAATCCTACCCACGTCGGTTATGATAGTCGTATTGGCAGAAAAGCAGGTCAATGTTGGGACACAGCTACTGGTTTTACGCAGCCAGGAAGATCGCTATATCAAATATTCACTATACGGTTTGAACACGGGGTTAACTCGCAGTACTGTATACAGTCGAGCTGGCGTTGTTCCTCCATTGGGTGCTGTCCAGATTGTGTGGTCACGCCCTTTCTGAGTGAATTGTTCGTGATTGGTGCCCACGATTGTGAAGTTGTAATTTATTGGTGCATAACTACCCGGCGCGTGTCATATAGAGCGTGGTACAATGACAAACGTATTGCAAATGTGAACATGTCTTAAGTACAAACTGTTCTCAAATAATAACGCCAATTTCGCAAGTCTCTACTCATGGATAAAGAAGTAAGTCTGTTCACCAAGATCACATCAGTGTCAACAGCGTCTTGGGGTTTGGGATTCAATACATGGAATGCACTCTATAAAGGCGTACTATTTGCATTGAATTGCATATCTATAATCCATTAACGGTTGCTTCACACTTTTCTGAAGCCCTGCTAAAGATCTACTTCCAGGATATTCCTCCGCCTCGTGCAAACTAAGCTTTACTAAGGATAGAAAATTACACCAAAGGACAACGCACCCAATTCGTGCGGACTCAGTTGTAATGATATTTTGCATGAGAACTATTTATTACTAGGCGCTACCAACACACGTGTTTTCTCACTGTTCTCTTTCATATTTATTATAAATTAAATATAATAAATTATAAAGAAAATATAGATAAACTACAGTTTTAATGAAAAATAAGATACTGTTATGTTAACAGAGGTATAAAACGCTTGTGACAAATGACATGTTTAGGAAATAACTAAACACGTCAGACATGGGGTAGTTTTTCAATGGTTCGATTCAAAAAGTGTGACGAAACCGTGAATAGACTATATCTGGTATCCCAATGCCAGATTGGTACATACAAAGAGACTATTACTAAAATCCCAAAAAAACAGCCTTACTAGCAATAACTAGGGCCAGTGACTTTTCGCGTAAAAATCGGAGCACACAGTAGACTTCAATACTATATACACACCTCAGCTGTTGTTATACCTCCATTGACTGCTGGTGCCGTGTTCGTCTTTGGCCAAGCCACTCAGGACTAAGTAACTCCGACACTGAACCTTCGCGATTCGTGCGCAAACGGATAACACGGGCCAGAACATTTTTTTAGCCAATCAAAGAAGACTGTATCCTGTCTCGAAATCTTTTCGCGAAATATCGCTGCCCCTAGTTATGGGTTACAATTTTGTAGTATGGATAAAGCGTTACGATGACGTTCAAACTGGTTAAGAATTACTATTTTGTCCCTTCGTAATTCAAGCGCGAAAGTAAACGACATCATAACAGCACATCAAGGCGTTAAATGTAATCACGTTTAATTATTGTCGATTTTTAAGCGTTGAAAACATTGAACCGACACTCGGGCGGTATAACTAAAGACAAAATCTTACATGCAAGTTACGGTCACGAAAAAACGCCGGAGCGACCTTCTAGAGTAAGTGACACTCTAAAACAGTAACCTTGTTATTCTTCTTTTTTACTCCGTTTCTTTATCCTCCAGATTGTATTTGACGTGTTAGCGTTTCATATTCTCTATATATCTTTTCTTTTTCCCCTGCGTTTTTTTCAAATCTGTGATGGAGTGTTCATGGTCCCCGCTCCAGCTGCGTTGACGAGATGGGATGACGGAATGTAGGAGAATTACGTGAGCAGGGTGTAAAGGNGTGAGTCTGTCTGCCCCGCCACACAGGGAACTGGATGAGTGAAGTGCCTTTGAAACAAGGGTGCTCGCGTGTGCACCTGATCAAGGTTCATTCTGCCCAGGTTGGCAACAAAACTAGATTCCCTACAGGAGAGTTAGGGCTCGGACAACACTTGCGCGATGTGGGATGGTGCTCCAAAGAGGTCGCTTTAAGGCTGTCGGATACCGTTAAATTCATTATTTTATATTTTGTATCAAACATTGTTCAACTTGTATGCACGGTACCTGATCCCATTTTTCTGGAATAAAAACATTAAACTACGTATTTTTTTAAAAAAATTTGATATCAAATCCGAAATTTTTCTTTTTTTGCTGCACCCATAATAACAAATTACTAACGAAAACATTTACTAGGAAAACGAATGCCGTGGGCTAGCGCGTGATACGTATGTTATGATTAAAACACAGTTAATGCATTTTTTAATATATAAAAATAAATAAAGAAATTCTTGCGTGTTTAAAATTTTTTTTANATTAAAACACAGTTAATGCATTTTTTAATATATAAAAATAAATAAAGAAATTCTTGCGTGTTTAAAATTTTTTTTATACATGAACTGTTATTCGGTAATTGTATAAATGACAAGCGGTAGTCCATGGCATTAGTATACATTGANTTTTTTTTATACATGAACTGTTATTCGGTAATTGTATAAATGACAAGCGGTAGTCCATGGCATTAGTATACATTGAAAATTTTTTCATTTGTACATCTAAGTATTTGTTATTATGGCTACAGCAAAACAGAAAATTTTTGGACTGTATATAAAATTATTTAAAAAAATATATGAATTGTAAATTTTTTTTATTAGAGACAAATTTTATCACGTACAATGCGTGTAAGTTGGACAATGTTCAGTACAATTATAAAATAAATATTTTTTCGGTATCCAACACCCTTAAAGCTGGCCGTAAATTAAGACATGCCATTTATTTGTGTGTTAAGGTTTGTGTTTACTCCAAATTGTGATATATACTTGCCCCAGCCAAAATGTCAAGTTTTGACTTTAATTTGTAACCGTTATTCACGCCCTCCAAAAGTGTTTATGAGAGTAAACAATAAAAACTCAAACGTACTTGACAACGAACGTTCATAGACAAGCTTATTATAGTAAAAAAAAAGTTATAGATTTAAGAGTGAAATACATCTAGTTGTCATTACTAAGGAATTTTATAAACCAAGGTTTTTTTCTAAATCCAGTGGAATGCAATGAGGTCTCCCTGCCAGACCAATGCAATTCCCTACTAACCGGTAGAAATCGCTATCACATCAGCGAACACCAGCAACTCAAATGTTCAGCAGAATTTTACTGATTCTTGTAGAGCAGTTTCAACAGACCTGTAGTCAAATCTGCCGATTTGAAGCAGTTTTAACGGCTTGGTTCTTAGAGTGTGCCATGAAAAATGTTTGTTATTTTTAAATAGGGGCAGTGTTATTTCGCGAAAAGATTTCGAGACAAGATACAGTCCAAAGCACTGCAGGGTCGTCCAGCTTCTTTGATTGACTGAAAAATATTCTGACCCGTGTTAACCGTTTGCGCACGAATCACGAAGGTTCGGTGTCGGAGTTACTTAGTCCTGAGTGGCTTGGTCGAAGACGGACACGGCGCCAGCAGCCAATGGAGGTATAACAACGGCTGAAGTGTGTATATAGTATTGAAGTCTAGTGTGTGCTCCGATTTTTACGCGAAAAGTCACTGGTCCTAGTTATAACAACCAGAACACAAACACTCCGTTCGTCAGCAGCCTCGGGACTGACGTCCGGGAAAAAACNCCAGCAGCCAATGGAGGTATAACAACGGCTGAAGTGTGTATATAGTATTGAAGTCTAGTGTGTGCTCCGATTTTTACGCGAAAAGTCACTGGTCCTAGTTATAACAACCAGAACACAAACACTCCGTTCGTCAGCAGCCTCGGGACTGACGTCCGGTAAAAAACAGAGACGAGTTGACGCTGCTGTGTGAATACGCGATGACATGCTCGCTATGTGCCAGTCGACGCTCAGCGACGCCCTCGCCCAGACATCGAACGCAGAGGCACTGCTATAATTAGCCTTGACTGCGGACAGCGAACACGGGAAAGCTCTCTACCGTTGCACTCACACGCTTCTCTCTACCCTCACATTTACACGTATCGAGTCCTCTTTGGACTAGCTTGCCTGTCCTGTGACTATTTTTTTTTCTCAAACTCCTACGTATGAAATATCTGATGGAAACTGGAGCCATCGAGCGTTTGTCAAACAAATCAGGCGATATTTTTTTTTTTTTTAACAATTTAGCGACATCAGCACCTTACAACCTTCTTTTACCGAATTTATTATGAGTAGGGCCACAGATTTTTCGCGTAAAAATCAGAGCACGCAGTATACTTCAATACTATTTACACACCTCAGCTGTTGTTATACCTCCATTGGCTGCTGGTGCCGTGTCCATCTTCGACCAAGCCACTCAGGACTAAGTAACTCCGACACCGAACCTTCGTGATTCGTGCGCAAACGGTTAACACGGGCCACAACATTTTTTAGCCAATCAAAGAAGCTGGACGACCCTACAGTGCTTTGGACTGCTTTTTGTCTCGAAATCTTTTCGCGAAATATCACTGCCCCTACTTATAGGGTTAATTTACGTAGTCCGCTTGCTAGCTTAACTGTAAGACTACTTACAATTTCGTACGGTGGCATATACTCAGTCAATAAGCGGTGATTTATTACAGTACAATAAGACCTAACTCAAGAAACAGTAAACTTCTCCCACGATACAGCATTGTGTAAAGGTGCGCGAGTGTCACGAATTTACGTGTAACGCGTCTATAAAAATATTCACGGCTACTGCAAACTTTTCTGAAGACCTGCTGACGTTCTACTTCCAGGATATCCCTCCGCCTTGAGCAAACCAAAATTAACTAAGTTTAGAAAATTACAACAAAGGAACAACGCACCGTATTCGTGCTCACTTAGCTTAATTATATTTTGCATAAGAACTACTTCTTCTTAGGCATTACGAACGCACTTGTATTCTCCACGGTTTTATTCATATAAATTATAGAGGAAATTTTATATTTTATAGATAAACATTTTGAAGTTAAATTTAACAACTAAAAGAAGAAACATTTATTTTTAACACAAGTACAAAATGCTTGTGATACATGAAATATTTAAGAAACAACCAATCACTACGTACATGGGGGTTGAATCTAAAAGAGCGAAGAAACAGTTAACGGACTATAGGCGCTCTGCTTACCGGTTGGCAGCTGCGATATTTAAATTGAAAATCCCATTTTAAGGAAATTTCTTCTCAGTGCGATAATTTTAGAAAAGATAGGCGTTTCAAAAAAATGCATTCGTCAGGAATTTTATAGGAGAAGATCCCTACGAGCGTATATTTTCAATATGGATAGGCAATATGAACGTTTTTGTAAAACATACTTTTTAACAATTCCTTGCACTCATGCTTTACATGTTATGGGAACATATGCTCTGTAGGGACCTTCCCCTAAAAAAAATCGCGAAGACTACATTTGATTTGAAACGCCTATATTTAAAATTAACGCAATGAGAAGACATTTTCTTAACATGGGATTTACTATTTAAATTTCTGAGCTGCCAGCCGGTAGGCAGTGCCCTTAAGGTTCCCGCCTACCTGGTGCTTGAACTACGCTGCAGTGNGAAGACATTTTCTTAACATGGGATTTACTATTTAAATTTCTGAGCTGCCAGCCGGTAGGCAGTGCCCTTAAGGTTCTCGTCTACCTGGTGCTTGAACTGCGCTGCAGTGTGTTTGAAGTACAGGCTTTTTCCATGAAACCATTAAACGTACGTCCAACGTGCTGATCTACGAAAAGAACACACACTTCAGACGAGGGCTGTTGAGTGCTTTCGAGGTGTCGTGCTCAATATAAACACCATTTCAGAGTACTCACTAATGGCTGAAAACTGCTTTTTAAAAGCGCTGTTGTTCAAAATACATTCTTCAGATACATACAAAACTACTCAAGGGGCCTGCACTGAACCTCCCTGCAGACTTTCCCTCAATAAAATAACAGGGTCACCGCTGAAAGTCCCATAGTTAGAGACCTGAAGAATTCGCGGATTCATTTTCGGGACAAGCTAGAATTGAAAACACGTGTGTTTATAAAACCTCAGCCATTGGACCACACGGTGTTTGACAAAAACTCCTGGAGAACGCTGTCCCAATCGTCGCCTTCCACTGTGACGGCAGACAACCAACGCGCAATCGACATCGGTATATATGTACATAAGATTGTAGAGTCTAACCTGCGGGTCATTGAACTCGAGAATTTCTCAGGTCTCTAACCACAGTAGGAAGTGCGACGAGAACACTGCACGCCAGTTCAGATCCCTCGCGCTTAGCGGCGATGGCGCGCTTGGTGCGTGTGGCAGTGTGTCGCTCCAGGCAGGCGGGAGCCTTAAGGGGATATCGCAGCTGCCTAACCAGAGCTACAGAAGGGAAGCGAGTCAAGAAGGCGTGCGGCACCGAGGCCTTGCTGTGGTCAGGCGAGGTCAAGGGTCGGGGACTACTGACCTCGGACAGGCGGTCGAACCTTGCGAACAGCTCGTTCAGGATCTTGACCAGCTCCGAGGCCGAGTACGTGGACGAGATGGCCGTGAACCCCACTATGTCCGCGTACAGGATGCTGCAACACACACACATGCGCACAATACCCTTAACATCCCGCGGGGCCGTTCGCACACTTAAGGCTCCTGGTCTCCGAAAAGTCCATTAATTACATGCGCACAATACCCTTAACATCCCGCGGGCCGTTCGCACACTTAAGGCTCCTGGTCTCCGAAAAGTTCATTACTTTACATCTGCACGAAATGCTGTTCAACTTGTAGGCATTACTTATGGCTAAGGGGCAGTGATATCTCGCGAAAATATTTCGAGAGAAGATACAGTTCAAAGCGCTCTAGGGTCGGCCAACTTTTTTGTTTGCCTGAAACACGTTCTGGTTCGTGTTAACTGTTAGCGCACGAATCACGAAGGTTCAGTGCCGGGGTTACAGAATCCTGAGTGACTCGGTTAAGTGCGGAAACGACACCAGCATCCAATGGAGGTGTGACAACAGCCGATGTGTATATATAGTATTGAAGAATCTATAAATGCATTAACATACACTGCTACTATCATAATTGTCACAAAAGTACAAACGAACTCTCTAGCTGTTTTTCGAACGAAGGAAATAAAATGATTAGGTAAACAAATAAATACACGTGATTCAACTAAATATTTTGTTTACAGTCTAATTTCTTTAGGCCCGACGCAGAGGTTTAGATTATTCAAGCATGTGTTTTATTACATGAAGAATATTCATGTTGTTGCTTTTAAAGTTTTGTTTACTGAACAAAATATTTTTGGGGCAGCTATATATATTGTTTTGCCCTATACAAACACGTATTTTGTTGATTGAAACATACCTTCCTCTCAGTGCAGGAGGATATGTGTCACTAAAAAAATTATTAGGAATTATATTTTTCAAAGGACAACTTTTTCTAGTAATCACTGATGTGTCACGAAACAGTAACATTTCCTTAACCAAGTCAGGCCCAATATGTACAATTATGTATATAACTTACAGGATGGATTTCCTTGGCCAGTGTTGTACACAGAGAAACTTGATACCCAGGGCCCGTGATTTTTCGCAAAAATTTCGAGAACTTGGCAGGCTTCAATACTATAAATATACCTCGGTTGTGTCATACCTCCATTGGCTGCTGGTGTCGTTTCCTAATATGAAAGAGCCACTCGCGATTCTGCAACTCCAACACTAAACCTTCGTGATTCGTGTGCTACGAGTTAACATGAACCAGAACATGATACAGCCAATCAAAAAAGGTGGACGACTGCACAGTGGTTTGAACTGCATCCTGTCTCGAAATTTTTTCGGGAAATATCACGCCCCTATTGATACACAATGATCTGGTCAGTTACTGGTTGGTAAACCGTGCTACTGTCCGATATTATCAATGACTCGAATTACTGTAACCGAACACAAAGCCCACACCTCAATAGTTGTGATAACTAAAGAAGAAGAACTGAATAACGATTTATTTGGTTCAAAGAAACAAAATTCAGATGTTTGGAGCAACAGCAGACTGAGTGAGCCAAAATATTGTTCATCGTGAATAAGATATTTTCAGGAAAACTTATTTGCTATTAGTAGAGACCTGAAAAATTCGCTGATTCATTTTGGGACAAGCTAGAATTCAAAATACGAGAGTTTATATAACTTCAGTCATCGGACCACACGTTGTTTGACACCTCCTGGAGAACGCTGGCCCAATCTTCGTCGCCTTCCACTGTGACAGCAGACATCCAATGTGCAGTTGACGTCTTCATATTTGTACGTAAGACTGTAGAGATCAGCCTGCAGGTCGTTGAACTCGCGAATTTTTCAGGTCTCTAGCTATTAGTAGTGTATTTATCTTCGTTATGGCGCAGGATTCAGGAGAAGGATCCAGGTTCCGTCTACCATATTGGTACACGCGGCCGGCGGCCATGTTGGTCGGTGCAGTCCTCCATATTTGTTGGCGTCACGGCCATGGCTCGATGCCATGTTGGATATTCTTCTTATTTAAATAAAAATAATTATTTCAATAATTAAAATTAAAAAATATCGGCCCACCAACTTTGATTTTTAACAATTGTATTGATTTAGAGTGTCTCTGCAGATCATAATCCCATTTTTATACTTTTTTTCGAAAACAAAAAAGTATTAATATTAGCATTTATTTACAAGATTCTACCTGGAATACACTATCGCATTATACTAAAAACCTATTAAAAATTTAATGTATATATTTTCTTTGACAAAGTTATTAACAGTTGAAATTGCTGGTGAGACTTGTTATCAATCCAAGGTAGCGGCCGAAATTATTTAATTTTAACAAATTTTTTATTTAAATAATTATTTTGGTTATCTGTTTTTGTGATGGGGAAGGGAGATTAAGATTAATACGCCCCTGTTGCATTGGGTACCGAAATCGTAAGCCGATATATTTAAGAAATGTTTGTAAAATATTTTTTTAAATTTAAATTACTTTTAGGCAACATTACTCGATTGCTTTTTTTTTTTTCTAAATTTCCTTGAAAAAAAGTAGAAAAATGGAATTACGAATTGCAGCGACACTCTAAAACGATATAATTATTGAAAACACAAAGTGGCGTGCCGATAATTTTTAATTTTTTATTGAAATAGTTTTTTTTATTAAAACAAGAACTTCCAACATGGCATCGAGCACTCGCTGTAACGAAAACAAATATGGCGGACTGCACCGACCAACATGGCCGTCGACCGCGCCTACTAAGATGGCGGACGGTTCCTAGATCATACTCCTGAAATCCTGCGGCCAAAACGAATATAAGTACACTTCTGCTATCTACAAAGAAAATCTTTCAGTTTTGAGACAGCTGCGACTGTGACTGTACCGTACCTGACGTTCTCGTGCCTACTCATGTATATCTTCTTGAACTGACTGTCCTTGGCGGATCCCAGGTCCTGCCTCATCTTCACCGCCACGTGCTCCGGCAGAACGGACAGCAGCAGCCGCTCCTGGAACGGGACAAAAGTTCCAGCTAGTGCTACCAACTATTCAAGATTTCCCATAAGTAGGGCCAGTGATATTTCGCGAAAATATTTCGAGACAAGATACAGTCCAAAGCACTGCAGGGTCGTCCAGCTTCTTTGATTGGCTAAAAAAATGTTCTGGCCCGTGTTAGCTGTTTGCGCACGAATCACGAAGGTTCAGTGCCGGAGTTACTTAGTCCTGAGTGGCTTGGTCAAAGACGGACACGGCACCAGCAGTCAATGGAGGTGTAACAACAGCTGAGGTGTGTATATAGTATTGAAGTCTACTGTGTGCTCCGATTTTTACGCGAAAAAGTCACTGGCCCTACCCATAAGGGAAACTTCCGACAACTTGGCACGTGAAACCTGAAGATGAGTAGACAAGTACATCTTATGGGTGGGCTCCTTCCTACTTGTCATATATGTCTTGTTGTAAGCAGTGGTGTCTTCTATAATTTAAAAAAGAGTTATGGAATATTTTAATGCATATATTTTTTTCAAGACAGAATGGAGTTAGATATTTTTTTTTTTTGCTTATTCGTAATTTTTGCTGTTGAAAAATAAATGTGATCTTTGAAAAGTGTCAAAGTATGAAAAATTCTCAGTGAGAGCCCTCTATTTGCGATATTTATTTTGGGTTCAATAGTATTTTAAGCCATACCGACAACGCTTTACCATTTCTGAACATATTGCTGTATTTTAAACCTATGGTCGCCGCTTAAACTTACGAGGAAACAGGAGACGCGCGAAGATTGCTCGTGGTATTTTCCATCTCCGTCGCAAGGCTTTCTTATGGCTGGATGTGAATTTAACTACGGATTTTTCAGTAACCATTTCAGACCCACTTTAAATTTCGGTTTCAGTTGTTGCAAATAAGAAATTGTATGATGCGGTAGTAGAAGGAAAATAGGGACTCTAGGGCAAAGGATTCAGGAGCAGGCGCCAAGCGCCGGCCAACGTCAACTTAAATTTCCCTGGTCCCTCTTTTTATTTCAAAATATCCTTTTTTCCCTTAAAATTTCCCTTTTCCCCGTAAAATTTCCCGTTTATATCCCAAAAATTACCGATCCCCTCATTAAAAAAGAAAAGCTTGTTTTTTTTTTTTTTCGTAAAAACGATCCACTTGTTTTGTTGTCGCAGCCAATGAGCTGTAGGTGAATTTCGGCTACAGTAAAATGAACCAATTACGACCTAGACCAGTAAGACGGTTTCTGCGAATAATTCACGTACCGGTTAGACCATTGATCATTGAGCTTCGCTGTGTGCGGTACGGATCAAAAATTACCTACACCTGCGTGATGTACACACAATTATTGTATACACTAGGTCTGAATATGTTAAGCAAAGCCTTCAAACTCACCTAGTCTACCGCGAAGGGCCTGTAACGGCCGTGTTCTGTTTTTATTTTGTCAGCTGGGCGTACTGCACATGAAGTTGAGATCGTTCTTCTACTGACCCTCCACAACTCTTTGGCGGGGGAGGGGTGGGGGAGCCGTACTGGGGATGCAGAGCTGTGCCACCGATAGGGGAGGAAGTGACCGATGCAGCCGGCTAAACTCGGCAGACCGAAGCCGCGACAGAAACGTCGATGCAGCTATTTCGCTGCGATGAAAAAAAAAAATCGCCATGACCTCGCTACACTGCGAGAAAAAAATTTCATGTGATATCACGGAAACGTAATGGGTGAAAAAAAAATTACCCAGTCACCTTCGCAAAGTTACAGACGAATATTTTCTTTAGAACGGATTACGGTCTTGGGTTATCATAATTTTGGATCCTCCACAACCAGGGATTTCAAAAAACTTAAAAAAATTTCCGCATTGTGACGGTACGATGAGTTTATTATACCTCATGACGACCTCGTAAATTTTACCACTGCACCTATGTTTGGGAAACAATGCTGATTCTTTAAAGCATTAGTGAAATGAAAATAACTCGCATATTTTCTAGACTGACTGATGGAAGATTTAATTATAATAACAATCAAAGTGCACGGCTCGAGCCTGGGTTCGTTGAACCAATGTTAGAAATTAATTAAAAATTCACTGAGTTTGTACGAATTCAGCGTTCTAGTCAAACTTGTCTCTGGAGAAGTGAGACACTAAATTACAGGTTGGAAAACGTAGAAAATTTTCGTAGGTAACATACTGTGTTTAGCATAACAACGTTACAGTTTTACAGACCTCTCTTGCAAACCAAGTAACTGCAACGTACCTTCAAACTGTTTTTTTTAAAGAGATAATTTAATAAAAATAACAGCCATGCAGAAAAGCCCTTGCCTGATATAAACATATTATTATCTTTGAAAGACTGACATCGTTGTTAACCGTTGAGCAATAACGAATGTATTCACAGTTGGCAGTCCATGGTTATTTAGAATCGATATGTGTATCGATATGTGTATCGAAACGTGCACACTCCAGACAGCAGTCCAAATGCACACTTTTTGTCGTCACGAAGTGTAGATCCTCTCGCTCACGTTTGTGAAAAAAAAGCAACTATATGAAAGAAGCATGCAAATGAGAGGAAACTCACATAACATTGAAAACAGGGTGTATATAGTATTTTCGCGGTGTATTCTCACTTTTTTAATAATACCTTTGAAAAATATCCCCATGTACGACCTGTTTGGTTGTTTCCTAAATATGCCACGTATTACAACCGTTTTATATTTGTGTTAAATTAAAAGTACCTTATTTTTTAGTTAAATTTAACTTTTACTTTTATTCTACGTATGAGTTATTATTAGGGGCAGTGATATTTCGCGAAAAGATTTCGAGACAAGACACAGTCCAAAGCACTGTAGGGTCGTCCAGCTTCTTTGATTGGCTAACACATGTTCTGGCCCGTGTTAACCGTTTGCGCACGAATCACGAAGGTTCAGTGTCGGAGTTACTTAGTCCTGAGTGGCTTGGTCAAAGACGGATACGGCACCAGCAGCCACTGGAGGTGTAACAACAGCTGAGGTGTGTTTATAGTATTGAAGTCTACTGTGTGCTCCGATTTTTACGCGAAAAGTCACTTCCCCTAGTTATTATATTATATTTATAATTAATATCAATACAAGCAGGGCTTATAAGGTGAGTGTTGGTAATGCTTAGTAAGAAATAGTTCTTATGGAAAATAATATTACATTCAGTGCCCACGAATGCGTTGCGTTGTCCCTTTAGTGTAATTTTATATACTTAGTAAACCTTAAATTTCACGACGCTGTGGTATAGCCTGGAAGTAGAACTTTAACAGGGCTTCAGGGGAGCTCTAAGTATCAGTGAATTGACTATATAGAAGAGACTAAAATTTTAGATCTCTTGCGCATGCCTGGACGCAGAAGTGCCTTCTGAACTGATGTCTAAAAGCGTATCAACAGAGAACTGTTGAGGATAGAGAAGTAGTCAAGTATTTGAAACGTATGATTCTGAAAATAGTTTTGTCTCAGTCGGAGTGACTTTAGATGAGATTGCTAGGGCGTAGTGCTCGGGTAAGGTATCCGGATTCGATCCTTGGTACGGCTTTTGCACTTTTTTATTATAATAAAAAAATATTTAATGTACGTACAACTAAACAAATCTTTAGTTGCACTAAACAAATGTTACAGTTTTGGAGAAACCAAATAAGAACAACAAAACAACTCGGTTTTAACAAAAAAAAAACATTTTATTCCCCCTAAACAAACAATTAATTTGGTCGCGCCAAATAAAATTTGTTTTATTTAACAAAATCTTTTCTCAGTGGACAGAATGATAGGCCGTCATGAACGAAGATTTTGATATCACGAAATTGCTGCTCACACGGGGCATAGTACCACAAGAGTGACGCCAGCGTGGAAGCTGTGGATTGAAGAGAACAGTGCTGGTTGAAAATCCAGAACTGGACCAGGAAATGTTACGACACAATGAGAGGACAGATATCTCACCTGCATGACAGTGACGGACCATTAAGCTACGTTGGAACTCTGCAACAGGTCTGACATCGTCTGCTTGGGCGTATCAACGGTGTCTGCTTCGCAAGAGGGCTGCGAGATTGCATTCATTTCCAGAACGTTCCCTTGGGCCTGAACCATCGACTGCTCTGGCTACAATGGGCTCATGAACACGCCCACTGGCGTGCAGAGTGGCAACATGCTAGAGTTTTCGGACGAGTCCCTCGGATTACAACGGTGGCCGCGAACGCCTTTCCCTGATATCAAGGTGAGCACCATATTCCAGATTACATTTTCCAGTGTCATAGTGCGAGGCAGATGGGCGTGATGGTTTGAGGAGCAATCGGGTATCACAAACGAGATCTGCTGTGTGAATTGTGGGCACCCTCAAAATCAACAGCTGCATAAGGAAAGTTGTGATGGGTAAGGTCGTGCCCTTCCTTAATCTCACTCCTGCAGCTTCGCCTTCCACCAAGGCAAACCGGGTAAGATTACCGGCGGTGTATGAATCTTGCCGGACGTGGGTTTTCTCGAGGAGGATTTCCCGTTTCCCACCCTTCCCCTCTGGCGCTGCTCCATACTCACTCTCGTTTCACCTCCATCGGCTCTCAAGGCCTCGATGCTAAGAGCCGCCGAAATCTCTTCACTCGCTCACTCACAAAAGTACTATACAGGTTGTTTCTTGACGATATGGCCTAACTGAAGCAGCTGATTGCTCGGGTCAGTAGGAGTAAAAAAATGAAATGTTAACGGGGGTATAATTCGTAGCACGCAAGGTGTTATGATCCGCAGGTGACGTGTGTTTGAACATCTGTAAAGTCTGGTTACCAGCTGAAGGACTCCTCTGTACGTTACACACCACCAGATGTAGTAAAAAGTGCATTGTTACCACAACACGTGTGTTTCTAGTTACCAATAGTTAGAGACCTGAAGAATTCGCGGATTAATTTTAGGACAAAGCTAGAATTCAAAACACATGCGTTTATATAACTTAATCCATTGGCCCACGCCGTATTTGACACTTCCTGGAGAATGCTGATCCAATCGTCGCCTTCCACTGTGACAACAAGCAACCAATGTGCAGTTGATATCGGCATATTTGTACACAAGACTGTAGAGTCTAGCCTGAAGGTCATTGAACTCGCGATTTTTTTCCGGTCTCTACCAATAGTCAATTCGTCCTCCTCTAAATCCCAAAGCGTAGTGGCCAGGGCGCTCGCCTCCCACCACGGCGATCCGGGTTAGATCCCCAGCGGGTTCACTCCCGGACTTTCGCACGTGGGAATCGTGCTGGACGATGCTGATTGCTGGCGGGTTTTCTAGGGGTACTCCCGTTTCCCCCGCCCTTGCATTCTATCGCCGATCCATTCTAGGGTTTCATTTCTGTCACGCTCAGGGGATGACGGTCACCTACGGGTCCCAGCTGGAAAGACCGTCACTGGGAGGGTGTTGCCTTGCCCTGGGTGCACTCCCCACCAATGTTGAGTAATAAGCTCCTTCGATGAGGCCATATCGTCACGAGTACGACTCGGTGTGTGACCCGAGTGTCGCAGCGCTGTCCTGCAGCCGCGAGGCAGGCAGGCACTGCGATGGTCTGGAGGGGCATGGTCGCCTCGAGCAGGCTGCCGCGGTAATCGATGGACCCCGGCATGTGAAGCCAGTCCTCCTCCCCGCGCCGGGGCCCTCTTTGTTGGCTCGAGTGATTTACCAGGCGTCTGTCGCGCCACCAGTCACTGCTCTTCCCTAAGTGATTACAACGCGATGCCGCCCCTCGTCGTCTCTCTCTCTCTCTCACTCCGCCTCTCCCGCTCTCTCTTGTATCAGACGGTGCACTGATCAAGCCAGCTGCCTCCCCTTCCAAGGTTCCATTCCTGGCTGGGTTGCTACCCGGATTTCGCATGGGGGGAAATGTGGCTCACGTTAACGTTGGCCTACAGGTTTTCTATGGGTGCTCCCCTTTCCACCACTCTTGCATTCAGCCAGTGACCCCTATTCGCCTCGCTGCACCTTCCTTTCTGACAAGAACGCTTTTGTAATTTAAATTCTTTTCGGATCAGTATGACGGACTCAAAATTCAAAGTTCCCGGTGGCGCCCTGCGAAACAAAAGAGCCGATCTAGCTTTTGTTTGTGGGAGTTAAAGTACAGTAGAAAGAAGCGCTCCTGGTATGACCTTTTAATAGGTATCGGCCACCAGGAGGGGAGGTTTGGTGAGGAAAGCGCCGGTTCCACCAGGAACTTTGACAAGAACGCTGACAAAAACCTTCCAACTCTCCACTTCTTTACAAGTGTTCCTATTAAAAAAAATTCCTAGATTATAGTTTGTTCATGGCATGTTCACGCTTTTTAAATCAAACCTTTGAAAATCCACCCCATGTATTACGTGTTTGTTTCCAAAATAGGTAATGTATCCCACGCTTTTTATACTTTCGTTAACATAAAATAATCATGCATTACGACAACGGCCACATGTAGATTATGCAAGGTGATACAATGAAGGGACACANCGTTAACATAAAATAATCATGCATTACGACAACGGCCACATGTAGATTATGCAAGGTGATACAATGAAGGGACACATCGAGATCTGCAAGGGTTCGTCTACTGGGAGCCAGCAAGTGATGTCGCCAATACCGCCTGCTACATCGATCGGTGCTGTTTCCACAGACAATTACGACGAGACAGTTAATGCTAATGACGGAATGAGAGACCGACAAGGCATGAAGGAGTCGGTATGGGTGGAATGCTAACTTGCAAGGAGTTCGCGTGAAGTCGACTAACTTCAATATAAACGGTTGTCAGTTATAAATACTGATGACNATGCTAACTTGCAAGGAGTTCGCGTGAAGTCGACTAACTTCAATATAAACGGTTGTCAGTTATAAATACTGATGATGACCACGCGACTCCTACAAAGAAAAGTAAACTTGATATCGAGGATGAAACAGGAGGCGAAGACGATCATGAAGACAACATTGATGATAATGACTATGGTGACAGTGTTGATGAAGTATCTGACGAGAAGGATGACGATTCTCTTGACGTTCGCACACATTTCACCAACGAGTTTCCTTCGACAAGTGGCACGAAGAAGGAAGAAGGCGTCAAGAACGCTTGTCACATATTTCCCGAAGACCGGAATGAACTTGTTGATAGACTGAGATATTTGATTGCCTGCAAAACCGCGGGGATCTCTCATGCATTGTTGAGATATCTTCAAACATCAATGAACTGAGGGATCGGGGTTACATCAGATGAGNATGCTAACTTGCAAGGAGTTCGCGTGAAGTCGACTAACTTCAATATAAACGGTTGTCAGTTATAAATACTGATGACGACCATGTGACTCCTACAAAGAAAAGTAAACTTGGTATTGATGGTGAAACAGGAGGCGAAGACGATCATGAAGACAACATTGATGATAATGACTATGGTGACAGTGTTGATGTAGTATCTGACGAGAAGGATGACGATTCTCTTGACGTTCGCACACATTTCACCAACGAGTTTCCTTAGACAAGTGGCGCGAAGAAGGAAGAAGGCGTCAAGAACGCTTGTCACATATTTCCCGAAGACCGGAATGAACTTGTTGATAGACTGAGATATTTGATTGCCTGCAAAAACGCGGGGATCTCTCATGCATTGTTGAGATATCTTCAAACATCAATGAACTGAGGGATCGGGGTTACATCAGATGAGNCGCGGGGATCTCTCATGCATTGTTGAGATATCTTCAAACATCAATGAACTGAGGGATCGGGGTTACATCAGATGAGACTGATGAATACTATTCATGATCTAAAAACATCTGAGGAATGTAAAGATGGAACGTTCCAAATAATTTGAAAGATATAATGTATTTAGTAAGTAAATAAATAAAATTTATATATACACAGTAATGTGTGTTTAATTTATCATGCAGTCCCTCCTGCTTCTATGAGAGACTTATTAATTCAGAGGTGTAAACAATCAATTGAGAGTCTGTTTTAGATAAAATGTATGTGAGTGCATGGAGTAGCAGAGTTATATTTCGATTTGAAGTAGCCTTACTGGTGTCGTTTAAAATCGACAGAGTTCTATATGACGAACTAATGAAATGAGGGGAATATTTTTTTAGGATTGTTTTGCTACTAGTTGGTTTGCTTGGTCAGTTGGTCTGATAAGTTGGCTTGGTAAGTTAGTATGTGCCTTTGGTATGTATGGTCAGCTCTGGTAGAAATGTTTTGCTATGATTCTGAGAAGATTTTCTGCGAAGGGGTTAGCTACGAGACTCTTATTAGAGACTTTTGTCGAGATTGTCCATCATAGTTTGTATAGGTGGGTGGTATGGCAGGTTGGTCTTGTCGGTTGTTCCAGTCAGTTCAGCAGGAACTGGCCTCGTCAGGAGCTAGTCTTGTGCTCAGCNGGCAGGTTGGTCTTGTCGGTTGTTCCAGTCAGTTCAGCAGGAACTGGCCTCGTCAGGAGCTAGTCTTGTGCTCAGCCAGCCTCGCCAGTCACTTTCATAATAATTTCACAGTCACACTTTCATAATAATTTCACAGTCACACTTTCATAATAATTTCACAGTCACACTTTCATAATAATTTCACAGTCACACTTTCATAATAATTTCACAGTCACACTTTCATAATAATTTCACAGTCACACTTTCATAATAATTTCACAGTCACACTTTCATAATAATTTCACAGTCACACTTTCATAATAATTTCACAGTCACACTTTCATAATAATTTCACAGTCACACTTTCATAATAATTTCACAGTCACACTTTCATAATAATTTCACAGTCACACTTTCATAATAATTTCACAGTCACACTTTCATAATAATTTCACAGTCACACTTTCATAATAATTTCACAGTCACACTTTCATAATAATTTCACAGTCACACTTTCATAATAATTTCACAGTCACACTTTCATAATAATTTCACAGTCACACTTTCATAATAATTTCACAGTCACACTTTCATAATAATTTCACAGTCACACTTTCATAATAATTTCACAGTCACACTTTCATAATAATTTCACAGTCACACTTTCATAATAATTTCACAGTCACACTTTCATAATAATTTCACAGTCACACTTTCATAATAATTTCACAGTCACACTTTCATAATAATTTCACAGTCACACTTTCATAATAATTTCACAGTCACACTTTCATAATAATTTCACAGTCACACTTTCATAATAATTTCACAGTCACACTTTCATAATAATTTCACAGTCACACTTTCATAATAATTTCACAGTCACACTTTCATAATAATTNGGGGAGGGTTATAACTAATTTTTTATGATTCGCACTTCGTCGTTCAATAATGCATTATCCAAAAACTCAGAATTTTGTCTCTCATTTTCGGAGTGTTTTTAATAATAAACGTCAGTTTCAGCTGCACTTTCAAGCGTGGTTACATTTTTCCGTGTGTATACTTTCGATCTATTTTTTATGAGGAATCAACTGCCGAAGTTTGTCTGTAGAGTTCAGTCCCACCCGGTGTATGTACTCGCTCCTGCACTTAAAACCCATTAACCCTAGGCTTCAAACACCCTACTGAATTCAGCTTCAGTGCGACAAGGGAAAGCGAGTAACTGGCAGGAATGAGCATCACTGAAGACCGGGGAACGGCCCGGAGTGTGTGCTCGCAGCACAAAGGGGGTTGTTTTGCCACGAACCCCCCACACACACCGCAGGACACCAAGAGCGGCTAAGCCCCTCGCTCGCGTTCAGGGGGGCGGTGCCCAGGGATAAACTGCGAGGCGTGTAATGGTTCCTCTCGGCGCCTCGCGACGCGATGATGTCAGCCCCGAGGCGCCTGTTGGCTGGACTTCCCGCAAACCGTAGTGTCCGCGCAGTTCCGTGCAACACTGGCGCAAGGCGGTCTCGCCAGGTTCACTTGCTTCACTGTTGCCAGCTTAAGGCGCCCGTCTACCCGGAACTTTTTCCCACGTTTAGGCCGAGAAGCGCGGGAACGATAAGGGCGACACTGCCACGCGCATCAAGTACGCCATCGCCGCTAAGCGCAAGGCTCTGAACTGGCGTGCAGTGTTCTCGTCGTGCTGCGTGTACCTATGGGACTTTCAGCGGTGACCATATTATTTTATTAGTGGGAAGTCTTTAGGAAGGTTCAGTGCAGGCCCCTATAGTAGTTTTGTATGTATCTGATGCGTGCATTTTGAGCTACAGCGCCTTGGAAAGGCCGTTTTTAGCGGTTTTGGAGTACTCTGAATTGATGTTTCTAACGTACGTGATATTTTGAAAGTACTTAACAGCTCTCGTCTGAAGTGTGTGTTCTTTTCGTAGATCAGCACGTTGGACGCACGCTTAATAGTTTCGTTGAAAAACGTGTATTTGGAACACTCTCCAACGCAGTTCAAGCGCCAGGTAGACGGGCGCCTTAAAGCTACGTGCGCTACGAAGTTCAGCTAAGAACCACAAAATTATATTACACTCCAAATGTTAAGAATTTACGTAGTACTATTCATAATACATTAATAATTCCGGCGACCTACCAAGCATGCAGTCACAATGTTTAAATGGGCAATTAATGTTAAAGAAATTCCTTTTAAAATCGTAATTCTACGTGACATTTCTTATAAGGTGCTGACACGCTGAGAAACCTAGCCAATGTTTGCGTTCATTATTTTTTTTTATAAAAGTTACATTTTACAAACAAACGAAAATANCGCTGAGAAACCTAGCCAATGTTTGCGTTCATTATTTTTTTTTATAAAAGTTACATTTTACAAACAAACGAAAATGGACATTATTTTAATTTCTTAACTTGGCAGAATCCTCCAAGAAAGATTCACTGAATATGGTTTTGTTCGAAACAGTTTTCTTTAGAACTGATTCAATAAGAAGGGATTTATTTAAAATTTGTTCCCCATTTAAACTCCGTATCTGCAGGCTGGGTAGGCAGAACTGTTAACTACAATTTATAAATGACTTGATAATGCAATATTAGTTACCAGTTTTGTATTGGAAGTATTTGTAACAGCATATTCGCGATATTAAGAATTAGTGTGAAATTGTAGCATTTAAAATACAAATACATTTACAGTTCCATTGTCAGTTTTGGAGCCGTTTTAATATTATCTTTCTAGTGCCCATACAGTTCATAAATATGGCAAACAATTATTAAAGCTGAAAAAGGTAACAATGGATCACAACAATTGACTCTTAGGCGGAGTATTTCCTTTTCAATATCCTGCGACACTTCAAAGAGGAAATTCAAGTCTTATTCAAAAGATTGCAAACATATTGTATCGAGGAAGGATTCGGGTCTGGCCTGAATTAAGGAACCAACCCAGTATTTAACGGAAATCAGTGTGACAGGATCGGAAATTGAACTCCTGTCTTTCAGTGTGTTGCCGCTAGGCCAACTCACTAAGTCAAACACAGTCGACCAACTCTGGATATAGATTAAACTTTTCTTGCAGTCAGCTTTTAATAAAATAAACTATTTATTTTTCCTTCTCGAAACACAACCATTATACAGTAAGTGTGATAAAATATTTTTCTATACAATTTACATAATGTTTAGTTATTATTTTTGACAGTTATTTAATTTACATCTTAGTTTTCAATGTGTATGTGTAATGTGGTAGAGTGTTATTTTTCGCTAAACTTGACGGAAGTAAACACTATTTAAAAATAAAAATTTGAAGACATATTAAGTAATTATTTCCCCCCCAATGGAACAGTGCTAATTACAAACGCACAAAAACAAAACAGTCGTAGCAGTGAAAGAACCACCCACAACTAGAATAGTGAAAATTCTTCTGATTCGCTTTTAGAATAAAAAAATTATTTAGTATAATTCGTATTAACAAAATATATCAGTGCCAATTTAAACAAATTTATGTCCAGGTCTTGTTTCGAACTTCTAAGTTCTGGCGAAAGGCGAATAAAATCATTCTTACTAACATATATATATTTCATTTTATTACGTTGGCATATGAATATGTTTTGTATATATGCGTTTTACAGTTTATAATGTTCTGTTAACATATTCTACGTCAGTTAAACTAAACATTTATAATAAAAATCAGTATTTACTGCTGGCATGGTAAATATTGATTTGGAATAAACGTAATTTGTGGAATTATTCGTTTTGCGGGTTGCACAGAGCAAACATCTCTTAAGTTAACGATGATTTGTATGAAGAGAAACGGCGAATATAGCGTGCCGTTAGCCTGGAAAGTGCAGCAGAGATTTTACTTTAAATTATTTTCAACGCCATCATTTTCTGTTGAATTTTATGTTTTCTGGGAATTTCTACGTAACGTCAGCCAGCGAAGTTTAAGCTGCGTGCAACGTTAAAGACGAGGTTCGGGAAAACGAGGGGAATAAGCTGATAGACATACAAGCACCCCAAATTATTAATGCAGTAGCTTAATGCAATAATTTTATTTTTATACTTGCCTTGCAAACAAAATTCTTAAGTAACACCAATTCATTTTATAGAAGCAAGAGTATTTGTAATAATGTGTAGTAGTAAAACCAAAATAAATACCTTTCTTTATACATTCAGCTATAAGAGGAAGGTTCTGTAATTACAAGAATAGAATGCTACACCTGACTCGGAAAAAATTAGGTTATAGAAAATGCAAAAAAAACCAAGACAAAAGCATACTCAATATAAAATATATGTATAGTTAAAAGGAAACCAGTTAATTTTCGCGGCAAAAATAAACTCAAATAAAGCATAAATCCAAATTGTTTGGAACAATATTCGTACAATTTCTTTAACAAAAATTGCACTTTGTTCCATTCAAACTTAATAGTCTGGAAATTGCACATGCAAACCATCTCTAAAATATACAACATACTTTGTTCCCTTGAAGTCTTAAGTAACGATGAGGCGTGCTTCATTCAGAGCGGCTCAGACATTCCTGGAGAAACTGCCCGTAGAAGAAAATTCCCCAGACTTTACGCTCAAGGCGGATTTCTGCTTACAGTTCCTTGGAACTATCCGAAACATCGTCTCTGTTCAGAGACATTCCTTCTCAGCGAAACTTTGAGGCGCTAACAGAACAGTTAAGAATTCACCAAGAAAGAAAAAAATTTGGAAAATAAATTCACGACCATTGAAAATTATTCCTTAGGGGCATTAGAAAAGCGGTTTTAATTGGATTACTTCTGCGCAAAGATAACCGTGGAAGATAGCTTCCATCTCAGAGTAAATAAATACACAGAGAAGAAACCATAGACTAAAAAGATGAAGTAGTCCAATCTCGCTGACTGCGCTCAAACATTCTCCGTGTCCCAACATTGAACTGCTTTTCTTCCAATACGACTAGCAAAAACGGCGTGGGTTGGATTTGAGGTTAGAACACTGATTAGAAAACAAGTGCTTTGAGATGTATAAATATATATATATATATATATAACTCATTTAAGCAATTTGTAACGCAGTTTGAATAAATTCAAACTGAAGAAAGGTATATCCTTATCAAAGGAAGAACTTCCGGCCTAACTGATAACAACTTCCGGGAGCAGTGCTGCACGTCCCAACTTGCAACTGACGTTCAAGGTCAAACCTGTTTTCGAACGTGTTAAAGGGATCTGAGGAGAGGAAATCAAACTACTTGTTACATCATACAATTTAGTAAGCAGAATACACATACTGCACATGACCTAATACACGAACATCATCATTCGTACCAACCAACTTCCTAAAAATCCAAATCGCATCTCCTAGCTCATACTTAAGCCTACGCCGAGAATACAAAACTGGATTAGGAGAAATAGCAATAACAGAATTATTAGTAGCAACGAGAGTTCGTTAATTGCAAAAGTCTTCCAACATATAACGAACTAACAAGTTCACCACTGCTGACCACGCGACTTTGACAGTTGTGTTGCTTTGGGGTAGGTGAATGTCAGGTTCTTGCTCAGAAGACGAAAAAAAATTGGTCTGTCTCATCTTTAAGTCCGCGGACGAAATGACGTGACTGTTCGTTCGATGTCGGGGCACCCCATTCTCTGATCGTCTGCGCTTAACTCTGAGAACGGACGTTGTGTCTGATTGGCTAGTGCGCGGTAAGAAATGTTCCTTTTGATTGGTCCACCGGCTGGCGAGTAGGTTACCGGTCACCGTCCGGCCAAAGGCGTTCTGACATGTTATTGGCTAAGTGACGTCATTTGAAGCATGGGACTCTTTTGCCTGTGTATTCTTAAGGGTCCTGTCTGTCTGGCACTTGGACTGCGATGCAGAGTGTTTGAAATCCTGGTTTTTTGACGAGACTATTAAACGTGCCCCACGTATGTTTACCTACGACATAAGTAGAGACCTGGAAAATTCGCGAGTTCAATGACCTGTAGGCTGTACTCCATTTTCGTAAGCAAAATCATGCAGATATCACTGTTCATTGGTTGCTTGTTGTATTAGCGGAAGACGGTGATTCGGTCTGCATTTTACAGTTTATTTATAATTGGTTCAGAGTTGTCCAGGAGGTGTAATTTAACGGTTGGACCAATAGCATTAACAGTACAAACGTACGGGGAGTTTAATTCTAGCTTATCCCGAAATGAAAACGCGAATTTTTCAGGTCTCTAGACATAAGGCACCACACCCCAGACGAGGACAGAATTGCGCTTTAAGTTACCACGCATGCTGTAAATATTATTTTGGAGCGCTCTGATGTATTTAAAAAACGGCTTTTACAGACTGCCGTAACTTAAGACGTGCTAGCCGGACACGAGCCAAACTGCAGTAGGAGACTGTATTGAACTTTGCTACAGACTTATCAAAATGATAGGGTGACCGCTGGAAGTCACATAGGTTCACGCAGCACTACGAGAGAACTTCATGCCAATTCAGAGTCCTGCGCGTAGAGGCGATGGCGCTCATGTAGCGCGTGACGGTGTGACCCTTATAGCTCCCGCGATTCTCGACCAAAAAGGAGAGAAACGATGCATGCAGGCGGGCGGGACCCTCAGGTACTCTGTGTGATTCCGTTTTGTTGGCCAGGAGGAGGAGTTTCGGATCGATGCAACACGACTTCGCAAGTTCCGACCAAGTCCGCGTTTATTTTCTCCGGTGCGAGTAGCACCGGCGTAAGAAGCTAGAAGAAGGAGAAAGTGTCTTTAACGCAGGTTGTTCGGAACTTACTAGTGATTTGTGGTGAAACTATAGTTTAACGTTTCCTTTTAAAGGAAACACATTGCCGGATGCAGCAGTTCGTTTCCCTTCTCACGGCTCACGAGGCACAAAGAAACTAAATCCCCGGGACAGCAGGAAATACGTGGCGGCACTTTCAAAGACATGTTCCGGCTTAGAACCCCGAGTGAGTCACGGACACTCGTGCTGTTTGTAGACGTGAGTTTGGGTCAATTTAGGTCTCTTTATATTCGGAACGAAAAAAAAAAAGTAGCGCGAAGGTTGCAAGGTATAGCAAGTCCACGGTAAACTAAGCACTTTTTAAAGCCCTGCTTAAGATCTACTTGTATGCACGTTGTGTGCGCTTCCGCCATATGTAAAATTAACAAAACCGTGAGCCTGATCACTTTATTAATGCGTCGGTCAAGTGAAACTGTGAAATTATTAGAAAAGTAAATCTTTCATAAGTTTGCTGATTCTTATTATTATTTGCATGAAAAAAAACAGACATAAAAAGAAATCGTTTCAGTATTCACAAATTTTTACCAAACACTTTTAACTCAATGTTAATACGTGGAACTACTTTCCGTCTATCGTTACCAACTTCACCGGGCGAGTGCCATCCAGCGAGTGCGGTAAAATATATGAAGGTAGGGGCAGTGACAATTTTCGAAGGTTGAAATCATAAGTTCTCAACTAATCATGACATACTGCCTTGCATCTGTGGACCAGTGAGAAGGTGACGTTGTACCAGGTAATGCTCACAGCGACCACAGCCACGGGAAAAGATCGCTCGTCAACAAGCGGGTACTAATCACAATACAAGGTCTTCTGAGTATCTGTGGAGATCTCCTGTCGTTTGCAACGAGGAATGTGGCGCAGCGGTAAACCTTCGAGCTCGCTTTAGGGAAGACCCCGAGGTTCGAAACCCATTCCCTACCCGTCCTGATTTCGGTTTCCCGAAGGGGCGGCGGTGGCGTAGTGGCCAGGGCGCTCGCCTCCCACCACGGCGATCCGGGTTCGATCCCCGGTGGGTTCACTCCCGGATTTTCGCATGTGGGAATCGTGCTGGACGATGCCGCTTGCCGAAGGGCTTTCACGAGGTACTGCCACTTCCCCCGCCCCTGCATTCCAGCGCCACTCAATTCTAGGGTTTCATTTCCCTGTCATGCCCAGGGATGACGGTCGCCTACGGGTCCCAGCTGGAAAGATCGTCATTAGGTGGGTGTCGCCTTGCCCTGGGTGCACTCCCCACACGAAGTTTCGCTTCGTTTCGCTGGAGTAGTTCCGAACGACGAGCCGTGATCGATTCCTTCCGCGGTCCTACTTCTTTGGGCAACTTCCTCAGTCTCTAACGACCTCGCTGTCGACGATACCTTAACGCGGACCAATCAGAACTGTTGACGCTACAACATGGCGACACGCGAAACTGACCGCTCCCATCGCGCAATGGACTAGATTTTCTTCCCCGCATCTGGAAGATCCGGGTTCGACCTGCAGCCCCGATCCTTACATTTTTACACTCTGAATCGGAATCGGTGAATATCCACTGCTTACCAGTTGAAACTGCTCCATCCGGAATTAGTAGAAAATAAAACTACTTACATCTTTATTTAAAAGAACTCCAATAATTAAAACAGTATAAAATTAGTTATTTATATTTAATTAATAAATGAGCACCAAAATTAAAAAAAAAATCAGTACAGCATGGTACGAAATAAATTAAGTACAATTATTTTGCCGCAAAACAAAAATATTACCTGTACATTTTTTTTTGTGCTGGCGTTAGCCTTGAACGTTTGACCTAATTACAGCGGGTATTCCGGAATGTATGTATTATCGTCTTACCAACTCCGCTACATTGCCACAGTAATAAGTAGGGCCAGTGACTTTTCGCGTAAAAATCAGAGCAAACAGTAGACTTCAATACTGTAAACACACCTCAGATGTTGTTATACCTCCATTGGCTGCTGGTGCCGTGTCCGTCTTTGACCAACCCACTCAGGACTAAGTAATTCCGACACTGAACCTTCGTGATTCGTGCGCAAACGGTTAACTCGGGCAAGAACATTTTTTCAGCCAATCAAAGAAGCTGGACGACCCTACAGTGCTTTGGACTGTATCTTGTCTCGAAATCTTTTTGCGAAATATCACTGTCCCTAGTAATAAGTAATAACCGCCTTCGTATTTTGCATAGTAAAATAAGCATACGATGGCAAACGGCTATAAGTTTCGTAATTTGAAAGTACTTCATATGTTGTCGAAATATACACGTAATATGGGCACGTGCCTATCTTTGCAAGGCTCGAAAGTCAATCGAAGTTAGTATTAGTTAAGATTTTGTGCGTTAACGAGGTAGCAGCTGTTTTCTGGTATCCGCCATTTTTACAACGCAACAGGATTTTACAGAATAAAACTGCTATTTTGAAGTGACACATTGACAAGTAATAGCTGTTGTAATTCTACAGCGGAATGTTACAAACAATTCAGTATTTTATAACATTTGTCGTTTTCTCTTTATTTGATCAGTCGACTTGTAGGAAACCAAACTTTTGTCTGTGAAAATCTGCGTATCTTATTAAATTATAGCATTGTCGAATTAAAAAAAAATATTGCTGATAAATCGGGGTCGCGGTGGTGCAGTGGCTAGACTACTCGCCTCCCACCGAGGTGAACCGGGTTCAGTTCCCGGCGGGGTCACCCCCGGATTTTCACATGTGAGAATCGTGCCGGAAGATGTCGCTGATTGACGGGTTTTTTCGGGGATCTCCCGTATTTAAATGTTACTAACAACCAAGCAGATCCTTGTCTTTGTTTTAACAGTCTAGATCCCCGATGGCATAATTGGCTTTAGTAAAAGTTGTTATTAAGCTCGTAATGAGAAGCCTGCAGGCTTGAATCAAGCCAAAGATCAATCTTGTAGCACGCTATACTGGTACAACTTGCCGCAAGCCTGTCTTGGCAAACTGCAATTATAATTCAAGCCATTTGCAAGATTCCCAATCAGTAAGTGTGTACCAGAAATGAGAAATTTAGCTTGACTGAAGCTTCAATTACACATGATAGGACAAGCTTGCGCGACAAGGCTAATTCCTAATCAAATGACAAACTTGCCGTTATCTTGACATGCTATCTGGGATGGGTTATAGGTAGAGAAACTTTGTTCCTACAACGACTTTGTTTTTCTCAACGTACACTCTAACTTGAAACACTGATAACTAAGCCAAATCAGTGAAAATTGCACGATTGATAATCAGTTGCAGATAGACAATTAATTTGGTGGCTGAATTCCACTGATTTTTTTGTGATTCCCACTGAATGCCAAGAATTCTACTGCTATAAGACGCTTGTTCCGAGTTAATTTACTTGATTCGCCAGCGGCAGTAGCTTATCAACTAACTTCCAGTGAATTTAATTTCACTGATTTATATCACTGATTCGTAGGGGCAGTGATATTTAGCGAAAAGATTTCGAGACAAGATACAGTCCAAAGCACTGTAGGGTCGTCCAGCTTCTTTGATTGGCTTAAAAAATGTTCTTGCCCGAGTTAACCGTTTGCGCACGAATCACGAAGGTTCAGTGTCGGAGTTACTTAGTCCTGAGTGGCTTGGTCAAAGACGGACACGGCACCAGCAGCCAATGGAGGTATAACAACAGCTGAGGTGTGTATATATAGTATTGAAATCTACCGTGTGCTCCGATTTTTACGCGAAAAGTCACTGGCCCTACTGATTCGAGCTTACAGTGTACAAGTAAAGTATCTTGTCGGCTCAGGTTCAGACGAACACGTTCCGCGGGTGATGTGCGTGCGACCTACCTGCTCGGCCGACTGCTCCTCGATGACCAGCTTCATCTCCAGGGACTGCCGAGTCTCCAGGAACGCCCTCCGTTGTTGCCTGTCGGCCAGGTAGTACGAGGTGAGACCCAGCAAGCTGGCCGCCAGCAGGAGAACGCAGTTCGCCAGCAGCTGCCAACAACACAACACAAACGACTCAACACACAGCGCACTCTCTCCTTACTGAGAAAAAAAGTTTTCGTAGAATCAACCAAAGTTTGTTTGGCGCAACCTAATTACTTCTTTGCGAAGTGTTCTGTTTTTGAATCCAGATTATTTTGCTGCCCTTATTTGGTTGCTCCAATTTAACATTTGGTTGTTGAAACTAAATACTTGTGAGGCTCTACAGTTTCGGTTAAGATAAAAAATAGGAAGCCCAATCGAGCTTCGAACTTACAGAGCCTTTATGCACATTTGCTGCGCCCTAGATACTCAGCTGTAAGTGACTACTGATTAGATAGGATTGTTTTCAGATTTTTACATTTCGAATTCTGAACAACGTGCGCAAATAAATATTTCTAATTCTACAGCATTTTTATTAGTTACCTGTTGTTTTAACTTGTTTTATTGGGATGTTTATATTATAACTAATCATTAATAAGTATAACAAAAAACGCTGTTACTATCATAATTGTTACAAAAATAACAAACAAATTATTGAGCTGTGTTTTTAGATCGAAGGTAATCAAATGAGTGTCCAAACAAATGTATGCAATTGGTTAAACTAAATATTTTGTTGACAGTCTAATTTCTTTTGGCCCAACACAGTTAAGCTGTAGTCCTCCCTTGGAGTGAGTGAGTGGAGAGATTTGGGCGGCGTGAGGTGAGTATGGAGCAGCGCTGAAATGATGGGCAGGGGTAAACCGGAGATCCCCGAGAAAACCCGCCGACCAGCGGCATCGTCCGGCACGATACCCACTTGCGAAAATACGGGAGTGGTCCGGGCGGAGATTGGTCTCGTTTCGCCTTGGTGGGAGGTGAGCAGTCTAACCGCTCAGCCACCGCGGCCCCTTGCTACATTGGAAGCCACTGAACTTCTATAACTTACGGGTGTTCATCAGGTAAAAATTATTTTCAGAATTTTAACATTTTATCCTATTTCGTTTTGATATTAAATAGTAGTCCGATAAAAGCCCGCCAGGGAGAAAACGACTTTTACAATAGAATGAAACGAGTTATACGTATTTCAAATGTACACCTTTCCTTCGTTCAAATATGAAAATCGAACAGAATCAATGTGTCAGTCAACAACTTTAAATAATTATTGTTAATATTATTACAATGTCATGATAATTATTTCTTGGAAATATGTTATGCGGTTTTTTCGTATTTCAACTGCAAATTTTGAGATAAAATATAAAGTAGAAATATTCAGAAGTTTAAATATTACCGCAGGTAAAATAAGTTTATAATATCACTCAATGAAGTAATGTTAATTATGAGTTAAAAAGTAGTCACAAACTGGAGAATCATGGTGACATTTCGGTACCGCAAACTACTCGCGTATAAGAGGGGACTGTTTCTTAAATATCTCGTAAACCGAGCTTGAATTCGTGAACAAAGTTCGTGAGACCCTCTTTCGCGAGGCGTTTGAGAGTCCGATGATTTTCTGGGACCTGCGTGCGAGGCTAAAAATGCAAAGCACGTTTACAATTATCGGCATTTAGGAACAAGGTTTTGACTAAAATGGATTCGCCGAAGAGAACATGCATTGTAAGAAATATTTGTTAATTAATGTGTATGCTACTAAAGTCGGTACTAACGGGAAGTGAAACACAAATGTGCTTATGAAATATGAAACATTTCACAATTCGTTCTATATATTCTTCCCAGGCATTATTCTCTCTACTGTGACGCAAAATTAGAAAACTGATACTTTAAAATTTTAAAAACCAACACAAAAACCTACAACAAGCGGCAATAATTAAACAATATAAATAGTTATAAGAAACATTGAAAATACAATTTGATCCAACATTTTGAGAATTTAGTAATACGTATGTGCTTGGTAGTCCTGTGGATATGATGGCGAACCGATGGTATTTTAATGCATGTTCAAATCCCAATCCAGAAAAGAAATTTCTAATTTTTAATATTATGTTTCTTGCAACTCAAACACTACGGAACAGATATTATTTTCCTTCAAAATATTTTATTAGCAGCACAAACAACGAAAATCAACTAGAGATTTTACAGATAGTTTCATGGAATTCGTGGAAAGTTCCTTTCTAGAAAAAATAAGTAGGCCTACTCATAAACATAGAACGTTGTATGATGCTAGTTCTATATCTAATTTCACCGAGATTTTTAAAAACATATTTATATGGTAGTAATTAAAAATAAGACTTATGCTGCATCAAACCACGATACGACGAGCGAGTAACCGAAAAATATTTTTGCACCTAATCCATTTGTTTTTGAGGTAAGTTTTTTTAAATTTTTTGTATTATTTTTTACCCCTCCATTTATGAACAGTATGTCGCCAATTTAAAATAATTGTATCTGACAGTGTATTGTATCTCAGTTATCGTAACTATGTTATGCGTGCGCCGTTTTTACAAGTACAAGGAGAGGTTGACGGGATGCGAGTCGTTCAGGGTAGGTCAAGGCCTCTCGTAACTTTGAGAGTGCCCGCAACTGTAACCAACTCGGTAATCGTTCGAGAAACTCGTTTCCCTGCCAAAACGAGATGCGTGCCGAATGAGGCTCGTATCTCCACCGCAAACGCCAGCCTCAGCCCAATGAATCTGGCAACCATCACCTGACGAGAAATTCTTAGTCATGTCTGAAGTGTATCTCGTGTTTGAAGAGCTCAATTCCGTGTTTCGTATTATGGATAGCTAGAGACCTGAAAAATTCGCGGATTCATTTTGGGACAAGCTAGAATTCAAAACACGTGCATTTATATAACTTCGGCCATTGGACCACACGATGTTTGACACCTCCTGGAGAATGCTGGCCCAATCGTCGCCTTCCACTGTGACAGCAGAGATCCAATGTGTAGGGCCAGTGACTTTTCGCGTAAACATCGGAGCACACAGTAGGCTTCAATACTATACACACACCTCAGCTGTTGTTATACCTCCATTGGCTGCTGGCGCCGTGTCCGTCTTCGACCAAGCCACCCAGGACTAAGTAACTCCGACACTGAACCTTCGTGATTCGTGCGCAAACGGTTAACACGGGCCAGAACATTTTTTTTAGCCAATCAAAGAAGCTGGACGACCCTACAGTGCTTTGGACTGTATCTCGTCTCGAAATATTTTCGCGAAACATCACTGCCCCTACCCATGTGCATCAACATCGTCGTATTTGTACATAAGACTGTAGAGTTCAGCCTGCAGGTCGTTGAAGTAGCGAATTTTTCAGGTCTCTAGGGATAGCGTATCCGTATGTTAATTGCACATTTTTGTTTAGTTTTTTAAGTGAATGCATGCAGTCGGCAGGGACGGGCGCGAGAAACTTCAAATGGCGAGGCGAACAAGACGTGAGCAAATCGGCTGTAAAGGTGCAAGCACGGGCGATAGGGACTCGGCGGCCGCGTGCTCGAGTCGATTACGCCGTCCCACGGCGGCGCGCCGCCGTGGGACCGAAGGTGGGTGGCAGCGATCGTACCTTCGCGGCGACCGAAGGTGGGTGGCAGCGATCGTAC